>JAULUE010000069.1:222269-279813 GCA_036324585.1 Champsocephalus esox
CGGAGGGTGGTGGGGGCGCGGGGCGGGTCCCGCGGGGTGTGTGGGTGGGGGGGGGGGGGGCCGAGGTGTCGGTAAGGTCTCTACTGGGGGGCCGGGGGGGGTCCCGGGGCGGTTGCCCGGCGGGTCCGGGCCGGGGTCGCGCCGTCGGGGGGGCGGGCGTCGGGACTGTGGGGTCGCGGGGGGGAGGTCCGTCGGGAGCGACGTCTCGCACCGGGGGGGTGTCGCACGGCCCGCGTGGGGGTCCGCCCCCATGCGGTTCGCGCGTGCCGGTGCTATGCCACCCGTGGGCGCGGCGGTCCCCTCGGTCTGGGCGTGGTCGGCGGGTAGCAAGGGGTCGGGGGCCGGCGGGCCGAGCGTGTAACGGGGGGCGGGGGTGCGGAGGTATTGGCGGTGGTTGACTACAGCGGGGGTGGCGTGGTTCTCCCGGGTTGTCTTTCCTCTCCCCCCTCATTGCCCGGGGGGCGCTTGCTGGGGTCGGGGGCGGGGGGAGCCGCGTGGTTGCGGGTGTCCGGTGTTGCTTTTCACCGGTAGGCGGGGTGATGGGGAGCGGGGCCGCGTGGTGGTCGCGGGCCAGGTGGGAGGGGGGGGGGGTACGGGGGTACCGCGATCTAGGCGCCGTGGCGCGTGGGGGCCTCCGCGGGCGTGGGGGTCGCCCGTCGGCGGCGTCGGTGCGGCGCTGGCCGTGGGGCAACGGCAGCTGTCGCGGACCAGTGGGTATTGGAGGGTGTGCGGCCGGCGCGGCGGAAAGGGGAGTCCGACGCGGGGGGGGGTGGGGGGGCGTGGCCGGCGGGCGGGCGTATCTCGGGTGGCTCTGTTGTACGGTGGTGTGGTGATGGCTGGCGGTGCGCGAGTACGGAGGGGGGGGGTGGGGGGGCAGGGGGGGGGCGCTGGCGTGGGCTAAAGCGGGCGGCTGTGCGTGACCTCCTGGGCTAGGCCGCTCCACCAGCGAGGAGGTGCGCGCGGGGTGGCGTGGGTCGCGGAGGGGGGCGCCCCTAGTGGTCGCCCGGGCGGCTCAGTGCGGGTGCTCGAACCGCCGGCGGGGGGTCGGCGCGGGGGTTCGCCGTCGCCGTTGCGCGGTGAGCGAGGGGGCGGGTCCCTCCGGGGCGGCGGCGGGAGGCGGGGGGGGGAGCAAGGGGTCAGGGTTCGGTACCCGGTCGGGGGCCGTGGTGGGTATCGTACCCCCTCAGTGGCGCGCACGCGGAGGGAGCGGCCCGGGCGCAGCTCGAGGAGCGGCAGGGGTCCGGGGTTCAAGTCGGCGCTGGCTAGAGCAGCGCGGGCGCCGGGCTCGGTTCCTACGGGATGGGTGTTCCGCGAGTCCCGCGAGCGCGGCCGCCCGTGGCGCTCGAGGGGTGGCCGGGGGTCCGGTGCTCTCCCCAGTCCCCGGGGCTCGACTGGAAGGAGGGTGGGCGTCAGCCGTGTTCTTCCGGGTTGGGTCCGCGCGGGTCGCGGACGCGGAGACCGGGGGGGGGGGCGGGCGGTGGGATGTCCGAGTCGGGTCCGGTCCGGGTAGGTCCCGCAGGGGCGCTAGGGCGGCGTACGGGTACCCGGGGTCGGGTGGGGGGGAGGCAGCCGGTCTCGACAGGGGGGGGTGGCGGGCGTTGTTCTGGTGGGCGGGGGCTGGGGGGGTTAGCCCGGCGGGGGGCCGCGGCCTCCGATTGTGCGGGGTGGGAGCTTCCCGTGCGCGTGGTGGGGGCGGGACGGGGGGGTTCCGGGCGCCGGGCGGCGGGCGGGTGGGGGGGGGGGGTGTGGGAGTGGCGGGGTGGCGGGTATTAATGGCGTGCTAGTACGGGTTGAGGTGGCGCCGGAGATCCCGCGGGGCGGGCGGGGGCGTCGGGGGGTTACATCGGTTGGGAGTACGGGGGGGGTTCCGGCTTGGACGGGCTGATTGCGGGCGGGTCGCGCCGCGCGGGCTGGACGGGGGCGGATCGGGCGTGGGGGATACCGGTCTACGGGGAGGGTGAGACACCCGGGTCCGGAGATGAAGTGGGCGAGGGATGTTCCGGTGGCGTTACGCGCCGGGGGGGGCGTGTCGTGGGCGCGAGGGTCCCCGGTTCGGGTGGGGGTCGGGTGCGGGCGGTTGCCCGGCCGGCGAACCCGCGAGGACGGGGTGCGCGCACCCGGCCCAGGGGAGCGCGCGAGGGGCGGGGGGGGGGGGAGCCGAGCGGGCGTCGGCTGGCGGGGGGATGGGGCGGGGGGCTAACTATCCGGGTGGGGGTCTTTGGTCATGCGGTGGCCGCGGGGCTTGGTCTCTGGCGGGGGCGGTGGGGACCCGGGCACGGTCGGGTCTCCCGACGGGCCGGGGGCGTCGTCGCGGCCGGTCCCGGGTGGGTGGGGAGCCTCCGCGCGGGGCGTGCGTGACCGCGTCCCCCACCGTCGTGGCGGGGGCGGGGTTTCAGGGAGGGGTGGGGTGGGGTGGGGGGAGGGCTGGGCGGCGCGGTCGGGGAGGACGGCCGAGCTCCAGGGTCACACCGTGTGGTACTCGGTTCCTCGGGCCGCGGCAGAGTGGTAGGGATAGCCGTCTCCACGTTGGGTTTGCGGCCGTGGCGCGTGTGGCGGCGCGTCCGGGTCAGTGGGCGGGGTGGCAGGGGATCGGCGGGGCGGGGGGAGGGTTCGCGCCGGCGCAGGTGCCCCGCGCGCCGGTCGCCGTCCGCGGCCAGTCTCACGCGGGTTGTTCCTCCCTCCCTGGGGGGGGGGTCCGGGGTGTTGGGAGGGGCACCCCCCCACCCCCCCCCACCCGCCCCTGCCGCAGGGGGGGGGCGTTAGCGGGCGCGTGGCGGTTGCGGTGGGGGAGGTGGGTGGTATCAGTGTGGGCGGGGGTGGGTAAAGCAAGGGGCAGGGGACGTCCCCGGGTTGCGTGCGGTCGGGGGTGCGGGTGCGGGACCAGTTGACGCGGGGGGTGGTGGCTTGGGAGCGTTACGGCGAGTCAGCGAGGGGGGGGTCACCTCCAGACGGGTGGGGGTGTCGGGAGCTTGGGGTGTTGTCCGGGGGGGGGGGCGTAGCCGGTCGGGGGCTTGTGGTGGAGTAGGCGGTGTATCCGGGGGGGGGGGGTGCGTAACCGGCGCGCGGGAGGCGCCACGCCCGCTTTGGGCGGCGGCGGGCCGGGCCGGTGGGGGCAGGGGCGCCGGGGGCGTCCCCTTCCGGGGGCAGGGGGTAGGGGGACGGATGCGTGGGGCGGAGGGGGTGGGGTTCGGGCGCGCCGGAAGCGGGTTAATCGGGTCCCCCGGTCGCGGGTAGGCGGGGGCGGGGGGACAACAGTACGCGCGCCGGCCCGCACGACGCGAGAGGGGGGAGCAGTGATCTGGGTGCGTCTCGGGGGGCTGCTGGGGTGCCGGTCCTGGACCAGGGGGGTGGGCGGGCCGGGGGGGGGGTCAAGGGCGGCGTCCGCCAGGGGGGGGTGTGGGGTACCTCTACGCGCCCGCGTGCCCGGCGTGGTGGGGGGACGCGTGTCACGGGCGTTTCGCTCCCGGGGATAGAGGGGATGAGAGCCGGCGACCCCCCCCCCTACCCCCTCCCCCCGCGTATGGCGGGGTTGGGCGTGGGGTGCGGGGGGTGGGGCGGGGAGGGTGGGGGGGGTATCCGCGTCGTCGCGGGGGGGGGGGCGCCGGCTCCCCACGCGTGTCTGGGCGGGGGGCGGGGGGGTTGGGGCGCTACCTGGGGGCCGAGCGCGGGGGCGCGGGGGGGTCAGGGGCGGTAGCGACTGCAACGGCCCGGGGGTCGGAGTACGGGCTAGGGTCGGCGCGGGAGTCGGCGGGAACGGGGTTCTCGGGGCGGGCGGGGGTCCGGCGGGGAGGGTCCGCCGGCAGTCGCGGCGTGTGCCGGTTAAGGTGTGCGCGCGGTCCGGGTAGGGAGGGGGTGGCGGGGAGCAGCGTTTGGGGGGGGGCGAGTGCGGGCGCCGAGGCCGTGCGTCTGACGGGGCGTGGCGCGTGGGTCGCTTTCGGGGACGCCGTCGGGAGTCGGGGGCGTGCGGGGCGGCGCCGTGCGGGGGCGGCGGAGTGGCGCCGGCGTGCGCTGCGGGCGCGCGCGGGGTGGGCGGGGGAGGGTGGGAGGGCGCGGGCGCGCGCGCGTGCGTGCGTGGGCGCGGGGGGCGAGGGCTGAGCGCGGACGTGCGCGTGGCCGGAGAGGAGTGGCGGGTGCGGCCGCGCGGGCGCGGAGGGCGGGGGAGGGGGTCCCGCCGACCAGTAACTCGAGGCTGGAGGTCTCCCCGGCGCGGGGGGGTGCGGGTTATGGGGCGCGTCCGCCGGGGGCGTGCCGGGTCCCGCGGTCTGAAGGGGTGCGGGTAACGGAGGGGTGGGGGGGGAAGCGGGGGTGAGCGGGGGGGCCGACCGGCGTGGGGAAGGGACGGTTCCGCCGGGGGGGGGCGGGGGGGTAGGTGGGCGATCGCTGGGGTGGGGTGGGGGGTGGGGGGCGGTGGGGGGGGGGGGGGGGGGGGCGAGGGCGGGGGGGGAGTGGGGGGGGGGAGGTGGGGGGGGCGACTGGGGGGGTGGGAGGAGGGGTGGGGGGCGGGGGGGAGGGGGGGGGGGAGGGGGGGGGGAAGGGGGGGCGGGGGGGGCGAACTTGGGAGGTGGGGGAGAGCCCCCCCCCCTCCCCCCCCCCCGCCCACGGGTGGGGGGTGGGGGTGTGGGCTTCTCCGGATGTAACGGGGGGTGGGAGGGGGGGAGGGGGGTCGGGGATTTGGGGTGAGGGTGGAGGGTGTGGTGTGTAGAGAACCTGTGAATCCCCCCCACCCCCCCCCCCTCCCCCCACACCCCCCCCCCACCCCCCCCCCCCCCCCACCCACCCCCCCCCCCCCCCACCATCACCCCCAACCAACCCCCCCCCCCCCACCCACCCCCACCACACCCACCCCCCCCACCCCACCCACACCCTCCCCACGTCCCTCCACCCCCCCCCCCACCCCTCCACCCCCCCCCCCCCCCCCCTCCCTCCCCCCCGCCCCCCCCCCCCCCCCCCCCACCACAACCACACCCCCCCCACCCCCTGCCCCACCCGCCAACCCCCACCCGGCCCCCCCCCCACACCCCACCACCCCAAACGCCCAACCCCACCACCCCCCACGCCCCCCCCCCACCCCCACCCCCCCCACGCACCCCCCCCACCCCCCATCCCCCCCCCACCCCACCGCCCCCCTCCCACACCCCGCCCCAACCAGTGACCCCGCCACCCACTCAACGGGTGGACCTGGGGGGGGGGGGGGTTCCGGGGAAGGGGGGGGGGGGGGTCTGCGGGGGCGCGGCGCTCGGTCTCGGGGTGGGTACGCCTCGGGGCGCGTCGGCCCGGGGGGGGGGGGTCGTGGGAGGGGGGCGAGGGGGGCGGGTGGGGTGCGGGGTGGGGGGGGGGGGGGCGGGGGTCGGGTGGGAGGGGGGCGTCATGGGCGGGGGTGGGTGGGCGGGGAGGCGAGACGGCCGCGGCAGGCTTAGGGGGGGCCGGGCTCGGGAGGCACGGGCGGCGGAGCGGGTAGGCGGGCTCCCTATGTGCGGGCCGGCGCGGGGTCGGCCGGGGGTAGGGGCGCGGCTGGCGGGGCTCCCGGTCCCCCCTAGGGGCGGGGGGAGGCGGCGGGCGTGGGCGGGGCGGCGGTCACACGATCCGGGGGCGGGTGGGGGTGTGTCGCGGCCCGTAGTCAATACGCGTGCGGACAGCCGGGCGCGCGCGTGGGGAGGTTGGTGCCGGCTGGGGGGGCGCGGGGTGGGCTCCGGTGGGGGGCGGTCCGGAGTGGGGTACGGGGGGGGGCGGGACGGGGTAGGGGGGGCGGCTGGTCCTGGGAGAACGGGCTGGGGGCGGGGGGGTAGTCCGGGGGGCGTCAAGGGGCGGGGGGGGGGCGGGGGGGGGGGGGAGGGGGGTTGGCGGGGGAAGGGGGGCGGGAGATCACCGGTCCAGCCGGGGGGGGGCGGGGGGGGGGGGGGGTTAGGGATGGGGTGGGGGGCGGGGGGGGGGGTCCCGGGGTGAGAGTCCACCGGTAATAAGGGGGGGATAGGGGGGGGGGGCGGGTGGGCGGAGGAAAGGGGGGGGGGGGGGGGGGAGTGGTGGGGGATGGTGAGGGGTTGGGGGTGGTGGTGTGGGTTATTTGTTATGTATTTTTTTTTGATTTTTTTTTTTATTTTTTTTTTATTTTTATTTTTTTTTTCTTTTTATAAATAAATATATATAATTTTTCAATAAAACCAAAAATCACCCAAAACAATCTATAAATCCTTTTTCTCTCATTATCTCCCTATCACCCCTCCCTCTCACTCGCACCCACACGCACCCTCTACTCACAACCACCTTCCCTCTCTCTTTTCGACTCTCCCCACACCCCCGACGAGCTTCGCACGACCCCCCCCTCCCACCCACCCCCACCCCCCCCCCCCCCCCCACTACCCCCCCCCACCCCCCCACCCCCACCCCCCTCCCACCCCCCCCCCCCTCCCCCCCACCCCCCCCCCCTCCCCCCCCACCCCCCCCCCCCCCCTCACCACCCCACCCCCCCCCCCCCCCCCACCCCACTCCCCCACCCCCCCCCCCACCCCCCCCCTCCCCCCCCACCACCCCCCTCCTCCCCACCCCCCCCCCCACCCCCCCCCCCCCCCACCCCCCCCCCCCCCCCTCCACCCCCCCCCGCCCCCACCCCCCCCCCACCCCCCCCCCCCCCCCCCCCCCCACCCCCCCCCACCACCACCTCCCCCCCCCCCCCCCGCCCCCCCCCACCCCCACCCCCCCCCCCCCCCCCCCCCCCCCCCCCACCCCCACACACCCCCCCCCCCCACCCCCCCACCCCCCCCACCCCCCCCCCCCTCCCCCCCACCCACCCACCCCCCCCCCCCCCCCACGTGGGGCGTGGGGGGCGGGGAGGTAGTGGGGTGCCAGGAGGGGGCGGGGCGCGGGGGGCGAGCGAGAGGTGGGGGCTGGGGTTGAGCGGGGGGTATTTTCGTGGAGATGCGGGTAACGGGGGGAGGTAGGACGAGGGTCGGGGGTGGTGGGGCCGCGATCGGGCGGGGGGGTCTCCCACCGGATCCCCCCCCCCCCCCCACCAGAACCCGCACCCCCCCCACCCCCCAGCCACTCCATCTAATCACCCCACCCGCCCTCCACACCCCACGTCCCCCCCTACCCCCCCCCCCCCCTCCCACCCTGCCCCCCTTTGTTGTGTTGGGACACATGGGGGAGGCGTGCTGGTGTGTGTGTATCGACCAACCCACACCCCCCACTCCCCCCTCCCCCCAACAACCCGAACCTACACCCTCTACAGGTGGGTGTCCCCCCCTTCCCTCCCCACCCCACACTCCCCACGCCCGCACTCACCCCCCGGTGGCCGTCTTGGAGTAACGGCGGCTCCCCCCCGGGTTGGGGAGCGCAGTGGCGGGCGGGGCGGGGTGCGGGACGTGGGAGTCGGTGGCGCCGGGGTGGCGGAGGGGCCGTCTCGCGTCGGTGCGTCGGGGCTGCGGGTGCAGGTGGACGGGGTGGGGGTGTCGAGGCGGGGGCGCTGCTGGGAGCTACCTCAACGAACGGGGTGCGGTGGGGGCGTCGGGTGGGGGGCGGGTTCCAGAGCGGGGGCGGTGCGTAGACGGCGGGGGGCGGGGGGGAGGTGTGATGTGCGGCGTCGTCAGGTCGAGCCCGGGCGCGCCGGGGGGACGGCGGGGGGGGCGTCCGGTGTGGGGGAGGGGCCGGGTGCAGGCGGCCGGGGGCCGGGTACAGCAGGCTGGGGCGGTTGGGCGGTGGAGGGGGGGAGGGGGCTAGTCGGGGCGGGAGGGGGGGCGGGGCGGTGGGGGGCGGGCTGGTGGGGGGGAGAGCGGTGACGCGCGTCCGCGGGGCCGAGTCGCGAGGGGGTCGTCTTGCCGGGGTGCGGGGCGATTGACGGTGTCGTTAGGGGGGCGCCCGGAGCGTGACTCGTCGGCGGCTGGTCGTCGTCGGCACGGGCCGCGGCAGGGTACCGGCGCGCCCCCCGGGCGGTGGTGCGGCCGGAAGCCTCGGGTACGGGGGCCCGGGGCGGTGAGAGGGGGATACGGCTGGGATGGAGGCCTTCCGCGGGAGCGTGCGCGGGGGTCTGCTCCTCCCGGTCGCGCGGGGGGCTGGGGTGACGAGGGCGGCGGTCCCCTGTCGGGGGCGCGCGCACGGCTCGGGGGTGGCACGGGGTCGCGGCGTATGGTCGGCGTACGGGCTCTCGCGGGGGCCCGCTCCCGTGGGTGGAGAGAGACGGTTCGCGCGTCCGCAGCCGGCGCGGGGGCCGGGCGGGGCTTCGCCGGGGGGCTACCGCGGGTGTCCCCGACCGGCGTGGGCGGGGTCCCCCCCCCCCTCGCTTGGTTGGCGGTGCCCCCCGGAGGGGGCGGGTGGGGACTGTCAGGTCGCACGGCGGGGTGCGTGGGCTGGGGGGCGGCGGGGGGGGCTACACCGACGGGGGCGGGCCAGCGGGGCTGGAGGGGCTGGGCGTGGGGGGAGAGGGCGTTGGGATGGGACGCCGACAGGGGCAGGGGAATTGGCTTCAGGGGTTCGCCACGGGGGTGGCGGGGGGGGGTGCGACTGGTGCGATGGCTGCGGGGGTGGCGCGGGAGGGGGGGTCAGGGGGGTGTGGGGCGCGGTGTGGGGGGGTAGGCCTCGGCGTTAGTAGCAGGGTCCGGGGGGGGGGTTGGGGGCCGGCAGGCTGGGCGGTCCCGTGAGTCGCTTGACGCGTAGCATCTATTCATAGGTGCCTCGGGGTGCGAGCCCACAGAGTGGTGCCAGCGGGGGGGCAGGGGGCGAAGCCCCAGCGGGCAGCGAGGGGGTCACGGGTGGGGCGTGATCGGGCAGGGTCGTGGCGGTGGGGTGGTGCGTCCGGGGCGTGGGCGGGCGCGCGTGTGGGGTGCGGGGGGGGGCCGGGGGGGCGGGGGGGGGGCGGTGGGGGGGCGCCCCGGGGGGGGTGACTTGTGGGTGCTAGAGGAGTGGTCGGGGGTGGTGGGGGGGCGGGCGCAGAGGCGCGGCTGTGAGTAGGCGGCGGGCGGTCAAGTGTCGGGGGCGGGTGTGCGGGGTATAAGGGCGGGGGGGTGCGTACTGCGCCCGATGGCAGGGGTCGGCGGTGTGGGTGGTGGTGTGGGAGGCGGTCTCCCCAGCGTTCTCCTGGGGCGGGGCGGGAGGTGGGGCGGCGGAGGGCGTGCTCGGCGGCGGGTTACGGGTGGCGGGGGCGGGTGGTGTGGCGGGGGGTGAGTTGGGCAGGGCGCGTGGCCGGGGTTGTCGCTCGGGGCGTCTGGGAGGGCGGGGGGGGAGTGGCGGAAGGGGGTGGACTGCGTGGTGAGGGCGTGAAGGGGGGCGGGGGGGCGGGGTTAGGGGTGCGTGAGGGGGGGTTTGCGGGGGGGGCTGTTGTGGTGGGTTGTAAATGGTGGATTGGGTGGTGGGTTGGTGGTGGCGCCCCCCCCCCCCCCTCCCACCCACCCCCCCCCCCCGTCCCCCCCCGCACCCCCCCCCCCCCCCCCCCCCCCCCCCCCCCCCCCCCCCTCCCCCCCACCACCCCCTACCCCCCCCCCACCCCCCCCACCCTCCCCCACTCGCCCACCCCCACACACCCCTCCCCCCCCCCCCCCCCCCCCCCCCCCCCACGACCCCCCACCCCTCCCCCCAACCCCACCCCCCCCCCACACCCCCCCCCCACCCCACCCCCCCCCCCCCCCCACACCCCACCCCCCCCACCGCTCGCCCCACTCCCCACCGCCCCCCCCCCCCCCCCACTCTCCCCCACCCCCCACACCCCCGCCCTCCCCCCCACCCCCCACCCACCAACCCACACACCCCAACTCCGACCTGGGAGTCGGGGGGGCGAGGTCGCGGCGGGGAGCCGCGGGTGGGCGGGGGGGGTGGGGGGACCGGTGGTTGGGCCCCCGGCGCGCGGGGACGGCGGGGGGTCTGGGAGGGGGGGGAGGAAGGGGAGGTGGGGGGGTACTGCCGTAGTGGGGGTGTTCGGGGGGCGGGCCGGTGCAGTGGGAAGGGGGTGTTGGCGGGCGGAGACGAGGTAGGGCGGCAGCTTTCTTGCGAGTGGGCTTGGGCGGGGTGGAGGGGGCGGGGTGGGGGGGCGTCTGGGGTGTGTCCCCCCACCCCAGCCTCAACCCTCCCCATCCACCCACAAAACCCACCCCCACAGCCGCCACAAGTGCCAGCACCGCCGGCCCCACCCCCCCTCCCGCCCTTGCCCCTCATCCTACCGCTCGCCCGGGTGGTGCCATCGACCGCCCCACCCCCCGACACCCCACGCCCCCCATCCCCCCCCGCCCCCCCCCCCCCACCCCCCACCCCCCCTGACACCACGCCCCACCCCACATCCCCCCACCTGCGGCGGCGTAGGGGGGGGGGGGGCGGCCGGGTGTCGGAGTCGGGGCTGTGGACCTGGGGTAGGGGGGGTGGGGGTGGCGGACCACGGTGGTGGGGGGGGGAGACAGAGTCGCGGGGTACACCCGGGGTTGTGGGTCCGGGTGGGGGGGGGGGGGGGTTCGGAATGTGGTGGGGCGGGGAGGTATTGGGGCGGTTCGGGGGGAGGGCAGAGGGAGGTGAGGGGGTAGGGGGGGTGCGATCGGGGGGGGCGTGGGGGGCCGGGCTGTGCGGCCGGTCTGCTGGGCGTCAGACGGGTGGGGGAGGAGGGGGCCGCCCGGGGGGTCAGGTCTCACCTGGGGATTAGTTGGGTCGGGGAGGGGTGGGGCGGGGGGAGTGCGCCCCGCCGGGCGTGGGTAGCGGGTGGCGGCGGGCTCAGGTGGGGCGGTCTCGGGGTGTGGGGGTCACCGCGGCGCGGGAGGGAGGAGGAGCGGTCGGGGGCTAGTGCGAGTCGGGAAGGGGCGCCAACGGGGGGGGCGGGCGGGGCGGCGGTCCCGGCGGGGGGAGCGGGCGGGGGGTGAGGCCCGGGGATCCTCGCTGGGCGCGCTGCCGGGGTCCACGGTGCTCCGGGGGGGGGCTGATGGTGGGCTTTGGGGGGGGGTTTCGGCGAGCGTGGGGTCATGTCCCACAGCGGTACTGGGGCGGGGGTGGGGCGAGGTGGGGGGGGGTGGGTGTGACCGAGGGCGGGTGGGGGTCCGGGGGGAGGGGGGGGCGGGGCGTCGGTCGGCTGCGCGGTGTGGGGGGGGGGGGGGGGCGGGGGGGGTAGGGGGTCGTATCGCGGGGGGTGCGGGTCGGGGGTGGACGTGCTGGGGGTCTCGGGGGGCGTGGGGGTGTGTCTGGCTTGGCCCGAGGGGTGTGGTCCGATTCAGGAGGGCGAGGGCGAGGGGGCGGGAGCCTAGATTAGGGGGTGTGAAGGCGGTAGCCGGGGTGTTAGTGGACCGCGGGTGTTGGGGCTTTGGATGGCGCGGGGCGCAGTGCTGCGGGTATGGTAGCCTGCGGGCGCCGCGGTCTAGGTCTGGCGCGCGGTTCCAGTGTTTGGGGGTGGGTTTTGGTACAGGGTGCGGCGTGCCAGCCGCTAGTGTTGGAAGTGGCGGGGGACGGGGGGCCTTCGGGGTAGGGGTGAGAGCGGCTGGTCCTACGGTTCGTTCGTATGGGAGGAGCAGCGGGGAGGGGTGTTCCAGGGGGGTGGTTGCGTTTTTTTTGTGCGGTGATGGCCGAGGGTGCGGGGGTTGCACTAGTCCACAAGGGCGGTGGGGGGCGGGAGAGGGAGGCGCTGTTGGAGGCGTCTAGGGGCATAACAGGGGACTTTTTTACGCTAGGGGCTGTGTCTCGCGCCGCAGGAGTATTCGTGAGGGGTGGGCGGGGGGTGGGGGTAAGTCGGGGGGTAGGCCCTGCGTCCGGGGGGGGGCTGGGCGGGGGGGGGGGTGCACTACTCATGGAATTGGGGTTCATACGGGCGGCTGGGGGGATGGGTCCGGAGGCGAACAGGTGGGGGGGACTGTTTCCGCGCGCGTGGCAGACGGGCGGTGGCCGGGGGCGTGCGGCGAATGCGGAGGGGGGGGTCCCCGGGGCGACGGGCAGGGTGGGGGGGGGGGGGGGTGATGCTGGCCGAGAGGGCGCTTACCGTGGATGAGGTTCGGCCGCGGTACGGCCGTTGTGGGCGGTCTATTAACGGGCGCGAGCGGGTGCTGGGTGGTGCGTTTGGGTCTGGTGGGGGTCGGGCGGGGGCTGGCTAAGGGGGGGAGCCGATGGGGGGGTGGGTGAGGTGCTGGGGGGTGGGGTTACGGGGGGGTGGGGGCGAGCTAGCGGGGGCGCGCGGGGTAGGGGGAGGGGGGGGGGGAGGGGCTTCCACCCACCCCCCCCCCCCCAACCCCACACCAAACTCCTGATGTTGGTGCGGGGAGGGGTGTTCCGGTTCCAGGCGCGGGGTAGGTGGCTACGTCCTGAGGGGCTTCTCCGGCAGCGTGTTCTGGGTTGATAAAGGTATAACGACGGCGTGTGCGGGAGGCGGGGCGGGTGGGTAGGGGGGGGGAGTTTGTGACTGGGGGTGCTCCCGTGGCCGAGACGTGCAGAGGGTCCGACAGTTCGGGGATCGGCGAGTGTGGGTGCTGGGGTATGGAGGGGGGGGTCGCGGGGGCCGGGGGGGGTGGGGGGGCTAGATAGTGGGGGTGGGTGGACGGTCGGGGCTACGGGGCTGATGGGGGGAGGGGAGGTGGGGCCGGGAGGGGTTTAGGAGTGGGTGGTGAGCGATTGGGGGGAGAAGCGGGGAGCGGGTTGCAGGTAGCGGCGCGCGGGGGGGTTAGGGCTCGGTTTGGGCGGCGACGAAGGGCTGGTTGGGGGCCCTGGGGCGGTCTGGGGGTGGGGGGTGGGGGACGGGCTGCGGCGGGGGGTGGGTGGTCGCGGGGTGCGCGGGGGGGGCGGTTCCAGGGGCGTCCGTAAAGGAGGGATCGGGGGCCTGGTACGGGGTACTGTTACGTCCGAGGCGTCTAAGGGGAGGGGGGAAGGGGGGGGGGGGAGCGGACGGACCAGGGGGGCGGGCGGAAGTTAATGTGTGCGTGGTAGTCATCGATGGGGGCTGCGGGGTGAGAAGGCGGGAGGCTCTTGATGGAGGGGCGTGGGCTGGGGGTGGCCGTGATTGGTTTGCAGGTTCACTGGGGGGGGGGTCCACGGTCGGGGGGTTCTGAGGGGGGGTGAGAGCGGGGAGGGGGGCGGGCTCGGGGGTAGTGGGGGGGGGGGGGCGGGGGGGGGGGCGGGGTCCCGGTATTGGTCGGTATGTGGTGGAAGTGTGTTGGCGCGCTGTGGGGGGTGGTGTGTGTGTGTGAGGGGTCAGGGCGCGTGAGGTGGCCCCGGGTGGACGGTGAGTGGGTTAGGTGGGGTGGGGGTGGGGGGGTGCTGGTAGGGGCCATTCCGGGATGTGGCGGCGGGAGATGAGTGGCTAGCGCGTGGGGGGGTGGGGTGTTGCCTGTGGGGTGGGGGTAGAGTGGGGGGGTGAGGTGGTCGCAGTGGGCGGGGCGTCGTTAGTACGGTGGGGGGAGTCGTCGGTGGGGGCTCAGAGTGTTGTGTATTGGTACGCGTTGGGGGTATGGGTGCCCGCCAGACACGGCATGTGCTCGTCACCGGGCGTGATGGGGAGGTCGGCAGGCGGTGGGCAGTGGGGGATCGGGCGGGGGGTGCGGGGGTGGACGACGTTGGGATTACACGGTTGGATTGGGGGGGGGTGGCGATTGTGAGGATTTGGGTTCAGATGGGGGTTACGTGGGAGTGTAGGCCGGACGGGATGCGGGAGGTGGTGGCGTGAGGGACGTGCGGGGTTGGCGTGCCCGCGGGTTGCAAGGATTTAGTGGGGCGTATGGGGTCGGGCCAGAGGGGTGAGGGCAGGGGGTTCTCTCCGTGGGGGGGGTAACAGGGTAGCAAGGAGGGGGGGGGTTGGTCCCGCCCCCCCACCCTCCCCCCTTAGGGCCCGGGCGGGTGGGGTGGGGGTGGGGTGGGTCTGGGATCAAGGGTGGTAATGCGCCGTCTAGTCTGGGGGTCGTGCCAGTGCCCCTTTGCGGGCCGGTACTGGTGGCGTGGTGGGTCCAAGCTGGTAGGTGTCGTTCAGCGGAGGAGGAGGGCGGGTGTCGGGGGAGTGCGCGAGGGGGGGGGGTGGGTCGGGGCGAAGGGGGCGCTCAGGTAGGACGGTAGGGGGTGTGCTTGGCGCACCTGCGCAGCGAGCTTAGAGTGTCGTTAATTTTATGCTCCTTTTTTCTATCGGAATAGTGAAAGTTATTTTTTTTCTTTATTAAATCTCTTTATCTTTGTTTTTTAAATTTTTTTTATTTTTTATAGTTTTCCTTTTATTTATTTTTTTTTTTTTTATACTTAATTTTTTTTTTTTTGTTTTTATTTTATAGTTATATTTTAATTTGATTTTATCTTTTTCTAAATTTATTTACCTTTTTTTTCTTTCTTTTTTTTTATATTTTCTATTTTTTATGTTATACTTTTTTTTTTTATAACTCTTTTTTTTTTTTTTTTTATTTTTTTAACTTTTTTATTTTTCTTTAATTTTTTTAATTTTTGTTTTACTTACATACTACTTTTTTTTTCTATGTCCTTGCGTGTGTGTGTGCGTGTGTGTGTGTGTCGATGTACCTACGTGTGTGTGTGTGTGTGTGTGTGCGGAGCTTGTCCCGATGGAATCCACAAAGCACCCTAAATGAGAGGGGGATCTAAAATGGCCAATTTAAAAGTGAATCCAGTTCTATTAGTAAAAGCCGTGCCTGGTGTAAGTGCAGTTAAAACACAAGTGCAATGATACAAATACAAATAATGAAAACATTCTCCCCAGTCATATGAATTTAAAAAGTAAAGGGAGTCTTAAAATGAACTGATAATGATAAAATAAAGGAAGGCACGCCGGGTTAGTGACATCGTATATAATGAACTGGATATCACTGAAAAACAGAACCCACTAAAGTGGAAAGGGTGGCAGGGAGGTGAAGAGCGCCCCCTGCGGGCGGTTCCCCGGCCTCCAGGTAATAAAATAATTTAAAATAAATATAAATAAACAGATAAAAGCGTCCCTCCTCATGTGGCCTTGATCATTTTCAGATAAAAACATAAATACATTTAAAATATAAAACATGTAAGAAGTAATAAAAACATAAATATGAACACCATTAAGATAAAGAGTCCGGATGAGGAGGATCTATAAATAATTAATAAATAAGTATAAGTGCTAAAATACGTGGAGGGCGGATTAAAGCAGGCTGACACACCCGCAGAGAAGGGAGCCCAAATCACCCGTCTGCAGGGGAGAGACCCCGATCACACAGGTTAAAGCATGTCTGAGTGGTGGGAGGCGGACCCATCAATTATATGTTTCATTTAGTCCGCCCGGGTCAATGGTGCCCAGGCGATGGATCCACCTCCGCTCCCCGCTCGCCTCTGGCCCGTGCTCCAGCCGCTGCTGCTCTCCAGGCCCATTGATGCACACTCTGGAGGCCATGGAGTTTAAAATGGTTGTATAAAACGGTCGTGCCGACCCCGTCTCTAATTCGATATTGATGTTGTTTAATTCTGAGGCTGATCTCATTGCGCGTCTCCCCCACATAGAGTCTCTGGCAGGCCTTGCACCTAATTGCATAAATAACGTTTTTTGTGTTAGGTGTCAAGGCCCGCCGTACGTTGCTCCCCTCTCGAGAGAAGGGATTGAAAACGTGGGGGAGGCGAACGAAACCAACCTCAGAGACGCGAGGCGCCTCCCTAGTTTTGAGGCCTTTATTTCATTTTGTATGGACCAGGAGGTCCTGGAGATTTTTATTACGGCGGTAGGCGGAGATCAGCCGGCACGGCCGCAGCGCGTCACAGCCGCCCCTGGCCCGCTCAAAATTGGCCTTTAGTTTGCCCAAGAGGCTGGACAGGCTCCCGGAGTAGGTTGTGATGAGGGGGACCAGGGCAGGGCCGGACAGCCGGGCGGAGATGTCTCTGTATTTCTCTATGAAGGTGCGGCCGACCTCCACCTTAATGCTTCTAAGGAAGCGCCTCGAATAGCCCCTGGGTCTCAGCGCACTAAAGAGGATTCTGGTAGCCTCCTCCACATCCTCCGCGAGGGTGCATATTCTGTGGAAGCGGATCAGCTGGGACTTGATCAGGCCTCTGTACGTGTGCCCAGGGTGATAGCTGGTTTTATGGAGGAGTGCGTGGCGATCTGTGTCCTTAAAAAAGACCTTGGTGGCGAGTGTCTTGCTGTGGTCGCCGGAGCCGCGGAAAAACACCCCGGTGTCGAGGAACTCCACAGTGTGTGTATGTAACTGGTGTTTGAGTTTTATTTTAGGGTGATGTGTGTTGAGGATGTCTGAGAAGGTGAGGAAGTCCTGTTCTGTGTGGTGCCAGAGGCCAAAGATGTCATCCAGGTACCGGAAGTACAGAAGGGGTTTGAGGGGGAGTTTAGTAAAGACCGTTTCCTCCCAATGGGCCAGGTAAATATCCGCGTAGGCTGGCGCGTATTTCCGGCCCATCGCACAACCGCACAGCTGGAGGTAGTGGTCATTGTTGAACATAAAGTCATTGCGGGTGAGTGTGAGGTGGAGCAACTGAATGATTTGGCTGTCGGGTTTGGATGGGTCTGGAAGGGTCTGGAAGGGTCTGGATGGGTCTGGATGGGTCTGGATGGGTCTGGAAGGGTCTGGAAGGGTCTGGATGGGTCTGGATGGGTCTGGAAGGGTCTGGAAGGGTCTGGATGGGTCTGGAAGGGTCTGGAATGGTCTGAAAGGGTCTGGATGGGTCTGGATGGGTCTAGATGGGTCTGGATGGGTCTGGATGGGTCTGGAAGGGTCTGGAAGTAAAAACAAAAGTGTTACGTTTATATTTGTGTTCAGTGTATGTATTTTTGATCCTCTCATATTAGCTTCCTTTAGATCCCCTGAACCTGCAACCCGCTCTCTGTGCACGGATCGCTGTGCATTCGTGTGTGGGGTTTTTGAGACTCCCCTGGCGGTCAGACGGTTCGTACTTGTAATTTATTTTATCTATAGCCAATCAGATGTCTCCTCCAGTCTAAGCCAATCACATGAGTGCGCCTCCACGAGGGTAGATTTATTGCGTTCGTGACGTAGTGCTTCATTTACGCATTTTGCGCTGTCCGGAGATGACAGGTCAGATGGCGTCTGTAAAATGGTGTCTGGTGGTCGCGCGCCTCCCGCTCCAAGTGTAAGTTATGTTTAAATTATGAAATGCTCCTAAATGATGAAGGATTGGTTTTGCTTAGTTGTTTAATTCGAGAATGATATAGAACTGTTTTGGTTAGCTTAACTGTGTTGTGGCTGAGCTCCATGAGCTAACATTAGCTAGCGTTGTCTGTCTAACAATCTAACGAGTTGGTTGGTCTAACGGCCCGTTCGCATTAGGTGCTTCTGCTACCTGAGTACAAAGACAGGGTGTGACGCCTCGGGTCGAGGCAGCAGCACGGCCTTTAGTTCAGTTCATAGCCAGGGAGCTGCCTGCGACTCCAACTCCACCAGAGTGAGCACAGCAGAGGGCGCACGGGTCAGCGTGGCCGTCAGGGCGGTAGACAGCGTCCAATCCCACAACGATGTGAGGGTGAGGCGGGCGATGAGAAGGTGATTTAATAGACTTTTTACATTTGACAGTTGAAGATCAAACTGTGGCTTAATCCCGTAGATGTGTACACATCTGACATTTGATCTCTCGCATTACTCTAATGTTGAGTTCATGTTCTAAAACATGTTCCATAGTCTGTATCCTCTATATCCCCATTGCTGCTTTTCAAACCTTCAGCAGCCCCTTGCCTTGAGATGTCCCAAACACAATATATTATTGTTTTCTCAACAAATATGTTGGTAAGATAAAGCTAAGTGTCAAGATTGTTTTTGTATCGACAGAATATTAACTATGATTTTGCTTTTTATTCATGCAATTTGATCAAACTATGTTAACAAAGCCATCAACGCAAGCCAAGGATTTGGAAATGATGTAACAATCTTAACATACATTTCATAGAATGTCTCACAGATCCTTTCGTCATTCCCACATTAGACAACTCCCAAGTGTGCTCAGTACTGATCAGCCAAGAGGCAGAAGACCAGCTCCCAGCCCAGCTCCTTGCATCGTCAAGCGGACAGACTTTCATGTGTCCTTTCGGGACCCAGCCAGTTTGCGCCTGAGGCCTCGGAGGAGCTACCACTTGCCCTTGCTGGCCTTGGAAAGAGGATGCTACCTCGGAGGAGCTACCACTTGCCCTTGCTGGCCTTGGAAAGAGGATGCTACCTCGGAGCAGCTACCACTTGCCCTTGCTGGCCTTGGAAAGAGGATGCTACCTCGGAGGAGCTACCACTTGCCCTTGCTGGCCTTGGAAAGAGGATGCTACCTCGGAGCAGCTACCACTTGCCCTTGCTGGCCTTGGAAAGAGGATGCTACCTCGGAGGAGCTACCACTTGCCCTTGCTGGCCTTGGAAAGAGGATGCTACCTCGGAGCAGCTACCACTTGCCCTTGCTGGCCTTGGAAAGAGGATGCTAAATCTACCGCACAACTTCTTGCACAGTGAGGTCATCATATAAACAGTACTGAAGGTTTCTCAAAGATGAAATGTGAATCACTTGCTGAATATTGTATGTTATTTCACTTTGAAGATTATGGCTTCGGTTGAGGAAGAATTTCCCAAACTGAGAACAAGAAGGCTGGATGTTCTGAAGTCAGCAGGTGAAATGCTGTGTTGTGTTTTCCACACTCAGAAGCCCCACGTGTGTTTCTTGACGCCCTGCTTTGAATGACCATCCGTCTCACTTCTTCACGTTGTGTGAAGCAGTACTCAAGCTTGCCTGTATGCGTGTAGTACTCAAGCTTGCCTGTATGCGTGTAGTACTCAAGCTTGCCTGTATGCGTGTAGTACTCGAGCTCGCCTGTATGCGTGTAGTACTCGAGCTCGCCTGTATGCGTGTAGTACTCAAGCTTGCCTGTATGCGTGTAGTACTCAAGCTCGCCTGTATGCGTGTAGTACTCAAGCTCGCCTGTATGCGTGTAGTACTCAAGCTTGCCTGTATGCGTGTAGTACTCAAGCTTGCCTGTATGCGTGTAGTACTCAAGCTTGCCTGTATGCGTGTAGTACTCGAGCTCGCCTGTATGCGTGTAGTACTCGAGCTCGCCTGTATGCGTGTAGTACTCAAGCTCGCCTGTATGCGTGTGGTACTCAAGCTCGCCTGTATGCGTGTAGTACTCAAGCTCGCCTGTATGCGTGTAGTACTCAAGCTTGCCTGTATGCGTGTAGTACTCAAGCTCGCCTGTATGCGTGTAGTACTCAAGCTCGCCTGTATGCGTGTAGTTCTCGAGCTCGCCTGTATGCGTGTTGTACTCAAGCTCGCCTGTATGCGTGTAGTACTCAAGCTTGCCTGTATGCGTGTAGTACTCAAGCTCGCCTGTATGCGTGTAGTTCTCGAGCTCGCCTGTATGCGTGTAGTACTCGAGCTCGCCTGTATGCATGTAGTACTCAAGCTCGCCTGTATGCGTGTAGTTCTCGAGCTCGCCTGTATGTGTGTAGTACTCAAGCTTGCCTGTATGCGTGTAGTACTCAAGCTCGCCTGTATGCGTGTAGTACTCAAGCTCGCCTGTATGCGTGTAGTACTCGAGCTCGCCTGTATGCGTGTAGTACTCAAGCTCGCCTGTATGCGTGTAGTACTCGAGCTCGCCTGTATGCGTGTATCCCTGATAGTAATGTATGCACTGTCAGGTGGCTTCAAAGCACACTTGTGTTGTTCCTATTTGATTTTAGAATAGGTGGTAGTGGACGTCGAAAGCTGTCCATAATTCCTCCTGACTCCGAGGGGCACTCACACAACGGGAACAACGCTGTGTTTGTAATTCCACTGCAGGAGCGACTTTCTACCCAACCACCACCCGATGACTCGCCAGAGTCTGCAAAGACGCCACAGTCAGCCTGCAACACATGCCTTTGCAACTGTTGCCTTTACACGTGGAGGAATGTAATGACATATCAACTGTCAAGTCTTTCTGGGTTCTGCCCGAACTTGAGAGGCTGGAGGGCAACAGAGGACGCTTGGACAACTCAGATTCTTTCTGCTTGTCTTTCTTTCCTGCTCAGCCGTGATCTATAAGACGCTTCCATCAGATTCTCATCAGATTGAAAACCGCCGAGACAAACAAGTGTTAGCGAACATGCAAACAAAATCACAAGCATTTTGTACGCCTCATTGCATTATTTCTAACAACAATAATAATAATAATAATAATATAATAATATAATAATAATAATAATAATAATAATAATTCAGTCACATTCCGTTTTCAGGGTTTTATAATTAATTGATAAACTGTGAGTTATTCTACAAACCATCATGAAGTTAAATGAATGAATAAGAAAGTCTCTTTCTCTGCCTGAAGCCAAGCAACCCAGAGAGCCTCACTGAACTCCATCTGCGCCGTCTAAACATGTACACGAACAAAACGTCCGCACACAAACCACGCTGCGTAAAAGCCGTCGATTGCAGCACTCTCACACAACAAGGCCACAGATCAAGGACGCAAAACTTCTCCCTCCGTGGCTTTGGGAACAAGAGACCGGCCATCGATCGATCAGTGTTTATTTATAGCCCAATATCACACATGTTACATTGTCTCAGTGGTCTGTTTGTATAGGATATCAGTATGACAATACGACACCCTCTGTCCTCAGACCCTCTGTCTAGACCCTCTGCAGACCCTCTGTCTCCAGACCCTCTGTCCTTAGACCCTCTGTCCTCAGACCCTCTGTCCTCAGACCCTCTGTCCTTAGACCCTCTGTCCTCAGACCCTCTGTCCTCAGACCCTCTGTCCTTAGACCCTCTGTCCTCAGACCCTCTGTCCTCAGACCCTCTGTCCTTAGAACCCTCACATCGTACAAGGAAACACTTCCAGAGAAACCCCACAGTTAAAGGGAACATGGAGAAACCTCAGGAGAGCAACAGAGGAGGATCCTCTCCAGGACGGACAGACTGCAATAGATGCCGTGTGTGAATTGAAAAGATAATACATTTGCAACATAGGTATTCCAAATGTTTGGAAATGCATGTGTGTATAATAAGAAGATTAAACACCAAGATTCCTTACAGTCTCACTGGAGGCCAAATTAATGCCATCCATAGTTAGTATATCTTTAGATAATTTGTTTCGTAGATTCTTCGGGCCAAGTACAATAACTTCAGTTTTGGTCGTGTTTAACATCAAAAAGTTTAAGGTCATCCACGTTTTTAAGTCCTTAAGGCAGTCTTGAATTTTATTTAGATGATTAATTTCATCAGGCTTAATTGATAAATATAGTTGAGTATCATCCGCATAACAATGAAAGTTTACAGAATGATTCCTTATAATATTGCCTAACGGAAGCATATATAATGTGAACAAAATAGGTCCGAGCACTGAGCCCTGTGGCACTCCATGGCTAACTTTGGTTTATGTGGAACATTCATCGTTAACACGTACAAACTGAGAGCGTTCAGATAGATAGGACCTAAACCAGCCTAAAGCAGTTCCCTGTATGCCAACCAAGTGCTCTAGTCTTTGCAATAGGATGTCATGGTCGATAGCATCAAATGCAGCACTGAGATCGAGCAACACAAGAATAGAGACAAGTCCCTTGTCTGAGGCTATTAGAATGTCCTGTGTGACTTTAACCAGAGCTGTCTCTGTGCTATGATGTGTTCTAAAGCCAGACTGAAAATCTTCAAATAAATCATTGTTTTTTAAGTAACAGCTGTTTTGCGACCGCTTTCTCAAGAATCTCTGAGAGGAACGGAAGATTAGAAATAGGTCTATAGTTGGCTAAAACCTCTGGATCGAGGTTGTGCTTTTTAAGAAGCGGTTTTATCACTGCTACTTTGAATGATTGTGGAACATAGCCTGATAATAAAGACATATTCATAATATTTAATAAAGAAGTGCTAATTAATGGAAAAACTTCCTTCAACAGCTTAGTTGGAATTGGGTCTAACATGCACGTTGATGGTTTGGAAGAGAGAATCATTGAATGTAATTGTTCAAGGTTAATGGCTGAAAAGCATTCTAGTTTACTATCTAGTGTATTATTAGAACTTACGATTCCGGGAGCTGTTGATAACACGATACTGGTCGAAGGCAAGAGGTCATTAATTTTGTTTCTAAGAGTAACAATTTTATCGTTAACAAAGCACATAAAAATCATTGCTACTGAGTGCTATGGGAATAGAAGGCTCAATGGAGCTGTGGCTCTCTGTCAGCCTGGCTACAGTGCTGAAGAGACATCTTGCATTATTCTTATTCTCATCTATTAATGAAGAGTAGTAGCTGCTCTCGCTTTACGCAGTGCTTTCTTATATTCATTGAGAGTAATATGCCAAATATGCCATGCTATCGAGTTAAGTATTGGTGGAATCTCTTAAATGTGGCTATAGCACCAACAGATAGGTTTCTGCTGCAAGAGCTTTTGACTAATGCTTTGTAGTCTCGTAACAGTACTTCAAAAGTTACTAAGAAATGGTCGGATAAAGCAGGATGATGCGGTTCGACTAATAGTTGCTCAATTTCAATACCATAAGTCAGAACAAGGTCGAGAGTGTGGTTCTAGCAGTGGGTTGGTTTATTTACACTGACAGAAACCAACAGAATCTAATATAGAGTTAAATGCAACAGTGAGGCTATTTTTATCATCGTCAACATGAATATTAAAGTCACCTGCGATAATTACTTTATCTGTTTTAAGTACTGTCACGGACGAGCTGAGGACCAAAATGCAGAACACGGGAAACCAGGGATAGTCGGTAACCAGCTTTATTGATGGCAGTACGATGGTAGGAGACAAAACGGCAGATAGTAGGCAAAGGGCTGGTCGGGGACAGGCGAGGGTTCCAGGAGAAAACAGGACGGGAGTCGCAGGTACTGAACTGGTCAGGGAGCAGGCGAGGCAGGCTGGCCAGGGACAGACCGGGTCAGGGAGCAGGCGAGGCAGGCTGGTCAGGGACAGACTGGGTCAGGGAGCAGGCGAGGCAGGCTGGTCAGGGACAGACTGGGTCAGGGAGCAGGCGAGGCAGGCTGGCCAGGGACAGACCGGGTCAGGGAGCAGGCGAGGCAGGCTGGTCAGGGACAGACCGGGTCGGGAGCAGGCGAGGCAGGCTGGTCAGGGACAGACCGGGTCAGGGAGCAGGCGAGGCAGGCTGGTCAGGGACAGACCGGGTCAGGGAGCAGGCGAGGCAGGCTGGTCAGGGACAGACCGGGTCAGGGAGCAGGCGAGGCAGGCTGGTCAGGGACAGGTGAGGGTTCCAGGAGAAAGCAGGACGGGAGTCGCAGGTACAGAACTGGTCAGGGAGCAGGCGAGGCAGGCTGGCCAGGGACAGACCGGGCCGGGGAGCAGGCGAGGCAGGCTAGTCAGGGACAGACCGGGTCAGGGAGCAGGCGAGGCAGGCTGGTCAGGGACAGACCGGGTCGGGGAGCAGGCGAGGCAGGCTGGTCAGGGACAGACCGGGTCGGGGAGCAGGCGAGGCAGGTTGGTCAGGGACAGACCGGGTCGAAACCGGGAGAGCAATCTGAAGGGTAATGCGGGAAAGACTGGCATGCTGCAAAGTACGATCTGGCACTGAGGTGAAAGTGAAGTGGGACTAAATGCTAATGGAGCTGATGGGTGCAACAGAGAGAGAGAGAGAGACAGGGTGTGACTACCAGGTGACTAAGGAAAGTTAAAGGAATGGTCCACTCATTAGATAATTATTCCAAACTTCAGTATTTAGTGAAACATTATGTTTAAACCATACCCTGAAGAAATCTGCGATATTCCCCGGTAAATAATGATTTTATAGCTCTTTTTTATCAACACCTGTATATTCCGCCTGGCCGCCGCCATTTTTGCCATTTTCAGTAGTCACGTGATGGTCGTGACGTCATCCATGCGTTCACTTTGTCAACACACGGAAACATGGCGGAGTATTTGAGTTCGGACTCGTCAGCAGAGGAAGAAGTTTTGACCAATGTGAAGAGATTGGATGGGGGAATTCAGCCATACATATCAGTATGACAATACGACACCCTCTGTCCTTAGACCCTCTGTCCTCAGACCCTCTGTCCTTAGACCCTCTGTCCTTAGACCCTCTGTCCTCAGACCCTCTGTCCTCAGACCCTCTGTCCTTAGACCCTCTGTCCTCAGACCCTCACATCGTACAAGGAAACACTTCCAGAGAAACCCAGTCTAAAGGGAACATGGAGAAACCTCAGGGAGAGCAACAGAGGAGGATCCTCTCCAGGACGGACAGACTGCAATAGATGCCGTGTGTAAATTGAAGAGATAATACATTTGCAACATAGGTAGTCCAGATGTTTGGAAATGCATGTGTGTATAACAGGAAGATGATATAAGATACTATATGTATGCATGTAGTACCACCCTTGCTAGCGATTCCCTCTCTAGTTTAGCATACTCAGCTTCGTTGTCCCTGGCCTGATGTTATGGGGCCGGAAAAACTGGGGGGAAATACACACTCGCCGGTACTACGCTATATGGAAAGGCCACCAAAAACTGTCCTGGCCTGGACGCTAAAGGACGTTAAAACGGGGCTAGCCGCTGCAATGGAAATGCGCTAGGACATACCTTATTCTTACTCCGAGCACTACTTCTGCTCCTCCGTCGCTTCACACTTGCAGAGGGCGATTTCTCAACTGGCCGAACTGGCGTCCTGGTCGGTGATGACACCAGAAAGACCGATGGCACTGCATCTCCATTACGTAATGGTTGTTCCATAAATCCCATGTTATGTTTTATCATACTCTCAGAGTAGTCGTCCGGAAATTTGAAATGTTCGCTGCATACATGAGCCTGTGAATCTCTCGGTTCGGGCCGAGCACATTTCGCTAGCCACTGCCTCCGAACGCACTTCTTACGCTTACCTTTTGGCAACAGGTGGAACCGAGCATTCCGTGGATTGTTCCGATCAGCATTGTGGCGATGTGTCGCGATACAGTGAGGCATATTTGAAGAGAGAAACTACAGTAGATAACATGGAGATCAACGTGTCTTCCAAAACCAAACGCATGGTTGACGTCACGTCCGGAAAATGGCGGCGCCCACAGTGTTGATGTTATTTCGGTAAATCACTGATGATGTCGTCGGATTAAAAAAAAAGAGAGAGACTGGCAGAGACTGGTCTGTTTTATCGGATGATAATTATTTAAAAATGAGTGTCATGAGCAAACCAGTCCTTTAAGCAGAACATAGGTGAGTGAGAAAGCAGACAGAACCAAAGTTGATAAAAACTCAGAGAAGTCTGATAAGAGTTCTGAATAAGGACCTGGTGCACGGTACACTGTAACAAATAAGATTGGCTGCAAAGTTTTCCAGGTCGGATGCGTAAGACCAAAAAACGAGGCTTTCAAAGGAGGTATAATTTAATGTTGGGTTTAGTATTGATAAGTAGTTGCCGTGGTGTGCTGGGGTGGAAACACAAACACTAGGGACGCTGGCAGGCTGAACAGGCTGGTGAGGAAGGGGGTGGGGGAGGGGAGGACGAGGAGGACGCTCACCAGCACCCTAGAGAACCCCTCCCACCCACTCCACGCAGAGCTAGTGAAGACGAGGAGCCCGCTCAGCCACAGACTCGTCCCTCCACCACAGCGCACCGAGCGCCTCGGACCGTCCTTCGTGCCTGGAGCCATCAGGCGGCAACAAGGGGTTAAATATGAAAAAGAAATCAAGTTAAATCACTGGTCGTAAATATACACTGTTTCCACAACCCATGTTAACTTGTCACTTTAACTTATGATGCACTTTATAACTTAGATGATGACCAAATATGTACATATGCTGACAGTTATTTTACTCTTATTTTTATTTATCTCCTATTTTTATAGTCTTTTATTATTATTATCATTATTTCCTTGATTTTATGTTATTTATTTTAGATTTTATTGATCTGTGTGAATCTTTGCTGTACTGTTTTTTTCACGTTTACCCTGTTGCTGCTTCGTACAACTGAATTTCCCCTCGGGGATTAATAAAGGTTCATCTGATCTTATCTGATCTTAAACTTGAGTCAAAGATGAAGCTCCGCCTCCTCGGCCCGTGCCTCGAGCAATATGAGTGTTGACATGGCTGGGTGGAGTGGCCTCATTTATGCTGACATATTCTTCATGTCTCAACCAAGTTTCAGTGAGACAGCATATATCAATATTATAATCTGATATTAAATCATTTACCAATATTGCTTTAGATGCTAGAGATCTTATGTTTAAGAGACCACATTTCATCTTCCTGTGTGTTGCACTGTAGTAGTTGTTACATTTACTTTTATTAGGTTATTATGTATGACACCTCTATCAGGTTTTACCTTCAAATTGTCCTTGGGCAGACACACACACCGCTAATATTGGGTATTTTATTGGGTTGGGGATTCCTATGGGTGACTGCCTAGGAGAGAGCGCAGAGAAGCGTGTAAGACTGCGACTCTGCCTCCTGGTCTCAGCTCCAGTTTGTCATGGATTAAGTCCACAAAGCCCTGAAATGTTTGAAATGAGATCTGCACCTTCCAAAGTAGGGTGAATGCCGTCTCTCTTAATCAGACCAGGTTTTCCCCAGAAGGCTGTCCAGTTATTTACGAAGCCCACATTGTTTGCTGGGCACCACCAAGACAACCAGCGCTGAAGCGATGCCATGCGGCTCTACATGTCGTCACTGATCCGATCGGGGATCTTAATTCCTGCTCCTCTTGTTGCCGTGTAACCGGAAGCGGCATTCATATTTGTTACTAACTGGCGCTTCTCATTTACAAAAAGTAGACTACGCTATTCAAAATAAAAGGAATACCCCCCCTGTTATTGAACAATACTATAATATTAATATTATTAATAATAATAATTATAATAATAATAATCTAAACGAAAAAACATACAAATAATTATTTGTCCGTTGTTATCAGATATTATTCAGAGTGACTTTCGTCTCGACGTTGACTGCAAGCTGTGATTAAAACATTTCTCTCATTTCTCAAACTTTGCTCAAATGATGTGAAGTCTTTAGAACCGACTCTCTGTGCCTCTCTGTTCCTCAGTGACTCTGGGACTCCTCTCGATGAGGTGACTGAGCAGCCAAACGCACCGAACAGGTCGTTGATGCTGTCGTCTCCTGTTAGGGTTACTTTGCAGTTCAATATAAAAGCCTTATTGTTTTCAGCAAATAATGACAGAATGATTGCAGGTGTGTATATAGGTAGGGTATAACCAGTGTCGAACGTGTGCCGGTCCTACCCGGTCCGACCCGGTCCGACCCGGTCCTACCCGGTCCTACCCCTACCCGGTCCGTCCGACCCGGGCCGACCCGGTCCTACCCGGTCCTACCCGGTCCGACCCGGTCCGACCCGGTCCGACCCGGTCCTTAGTACCGGTAAGAGATTTCCAGGCGGTCCGGAGGACCAGGAAGGATTGACAGCTCCACCCGTGGAATTAATACTACGAAGGGAAGATATTTTGGTTTGGATTATTGGTCTGGGAGGAAGCTCTCGAGTGTGTGAGTGTGTGTGTGTGTGTGTGTGTGTGTGTGTGTGTGTGTGTGTGTGTGTGTGTGTGTGTGTGAGTGTGTGTGTGTGTGTGTGTGTGAGTGTGTGTGTGTGTGTGTGTGTGTGTGTGTGTGTGTGTGTGTGTTTTTGCGTTTGTGCGTATTGTGTTTGTTTCCCGGGGAAAACACTAACGAGAAACACCGGCTGTTGTTGTTAAGGCCTTTTAAGATCAGCGCGGGAACCCTGGCTCATTGATACCAATATTGGACGGGTCGCATTAAACAGATCAACGGGCCGCATGTGGTCAAATAACTCCCCTCAACCGTCGCCGCTGTCTTGGTTAAACAGGTTGGGCACCCCTGCTCTATATAGTCAATGGCTATCTTACTCAGAACACAACATGTACACAGCATGCTATTTTAACATTACATATTTTGCTTTGATATCTTCTATTTTAATCGGCACATTGTGGCATACATTTTGAGACATTTTATTTTATTAGTATTTTCATTTATGTAACCAATATTCTGAAAATTCAAAGAAAGACAGAGACTTGTACATTTTTGACTGTCTGCTGAATTTAGTTGTACATTTGTATTCTAATGTATAACAGTTGAGGCCCAGAGGGAGGAGGAGGAGACTCAGCAGGACCCTCAGAAGCCCCACAGGGGCTGCTAGCCCGACTGCGTCCCTGCTCTGTGCAGCGCAGAACATGAACAGTTCAGACAGAGCAATGGCTGCCTGCTCACAATGGAAGGCTGTACCCCGAGCCACGCTGTGAGGGATCTGGGTGTCATGGCGTCCCGTGGCGTTAATGTTGCTACTCAGTGGGCTGATGGAAAGATAATCCCAGCTGGTCAATCAAGGGATGTGCAGCTTTCATCACTGCGCAAAGAAGTCCGTGAGCAGCACACGATGAAGCAGTCAGGATTCTTCGGACAGCAGAGAAAGACGTTGTTCTGAACATGAACGCGAGTAGTCAGGAGTCTGTGTTTGGGTCTCCTGCCAAGGTATTCATGACAGCCTGATGTGGCCAAGAACAACAAGCCTCTCGCAGACTGGGAGTCTGACTGACCTGCAGATGGTGCTGATTTAGGGCGTGTTCTGCAAAGCAGAGCTGTCTGTGTTGACGTCAGTGGGCAGTGTCATCACAGAGGAAAGAGGAATTTCTAAAAAAGATAATAGAGACCAAGAGCAACATCACGGCGTTGGCTGATGAGCAGTGTGGGCACAAATCCACACTGCTGAGTCCCTGAGGGCTCGTGTTGACGGAGACATGGAGCCCTGTCGCCTTCCGTTGGCCCTGGGCGAGCTGGACGTCTGCTGCTCATATCAAGGAACAGATTATGGGTTGCTTGCTTAGAAATGGCTTCACCGTTGAGTTGCTGAGAGAAATGCTCAGTGGACTTTGCAGCGCTGGGGCCAGGGTCGTGCCGGGAGTGAAGTCAGGTGCTGGGAAGCTGCTCCAGGACGACTTCCCAGGCATCACACCATGGTATAGCTGTTGAGCAGGCGCTGGATGTGACAGGGGGAACAAAGGACTTCCAGGCATTCATGGACAGCCCTTATTCACTATATAGCCAGTCACCAAACACATGCGGCAGCTGAGGGAATGTGCTCACAGCCTGGACATCGCCCTCGGGAGGATTGGAAAAGTGTTCAGGGTTCGCTGGGTGGCTTCTTCGTGGAGGGCAGTCTCTGCAGTTTGGCAGTCTTACCCAGCCTTGGCACAACGTCTCCGTGAGGCATCAGAGGGTGATACAAGGGGCCGCAGAGACAGGCCGAGTGCAAAGGTCTGCGTGCTACGTGGTGCTCCATCAACTTCCTGGAAAGTCTCGCACTGGTGGCCGATGTTCTGACTGAACTTAAGAACTTGAGAATTCTTCAGAACAGGAAGACCACACTCCCAAAGGCCCATGACATCATGCCGACGCATGTCAAAGGCATAGAAAGTTTCATCGCTACCCAGGACAACATGCCGTTGATGCCAGTCGGGCAGAGGAAGGGATGGAATTCAAGGGAGAGGAGTTAAGAGTTGGCAGGTCTCCCATCAGTCCATCCGAGCGGAGGCAGGCGATATGAAAGAAAGACTCTTCACAACCACAGCGAACAGAGCACAGGCCAGAGTCTCAGCCAACCGAAAGGAGGCTTATACCAGCCTATCAATCACATGGCAGTCCTCAACCCTGACAACTGGGACCATGACGATCCTCCATTTGGAGAGAATGAGGTGAGGGCTTTGTGTGATGTCCTGCATGTGAACCAGCGAGAGGCCCGTGAGCATCAGACAGCACGGCACCCAGCGAGTTCCAGAGTGATGCAGGGGAACCAGAGGGCTCAGTTTCAAACAGCTCTGCAGACTGCTCCAAGTGAGAGGAGCTGCTCGTCTGAAAGCTTTCTCCCTCAGACAGTCCGAGCACTTGGCTCATTCAATAAAACAACATCACGAGATCTCAGGCAATACGTACTTTCAATTCGTCGAGAGATCAGAGAGCAGATATAACAAGGTAGTTTACCCAGCATGGCTTTGTAGATGAAGATGTCCCAGTGACTGAGCCTCCGTGCAGAGAGTGAAGCAGACCAGCCCTTGCATACAGGGGGCAGTGAAGGGTTAATGCTTTACAGTCTGTCACACATCTCAGAGCGCTGTGATACGCAGCATCTAACTGACCAGGCAACGGGCCGGTGCATTCATATAGACCAGATCCCCAGAGTCCAGCACAGGTCAAAGGTCACAGAGCCTTCATATAGACCAGATCCCAGAGTCCAGCACAGGTCAAAGGTCACAGAGCCTTCAGATAGACCAGATCCCAGAGTCCAGCACAGGTCAAAGGTCACAGAGCCTCTTCCTGGCCTCAAGGAGAAGCAGGACGTGTTCCTGGAGAAGAACCCTAGCCTCACCCTCAGCTCCTCAGCAGGTTAGAGACCTGAGGGTCAGAAGAGAGACGATCATCAAGCAGACACCCAGGTGTTTGTAACAGGAACCACTTTGAGTACTTGTCCTTGAGTAGTAACAATATCTACAGCAGGCTCTGGGTCTGTGCAGCTTTAGAGAGAGCGTTGCCTTGGTTTGATCCACATCAGAAGAAGCTTGAGTTCAGAGCGCTGAGTCTGAGGAGTGTTAGAAGCAGCCTGTGATGTAGCACCAGCTCCTGACTGAGGGACCTGCTCAGAACATCACGGATCATCCGCATGATGTGAAGTAGCTTCATCCACATGTTCCCCTGAGCTGTTGATGGAGATGGAGAATAAAAGTGGGCCTGAAACAGAGCCTTGAGGAACACCATTAGTGATGTGTAACCACTCAGAAGACAGTCCTTCAGAGTGAACACATGGGACCTTTCAGAGAGGTAGTTCTCAAACCACCCACTGCACGGCTGGACATGCCGACACTGAGCAGCCTCTGCTTCAAGATGAGATGATCCACGTGTCGAACGCTTTGGACAGGTCAACAAACAGAGCTGCTCAACTCTGCTTGTAAGAGCCATTTAGACACATTTATTTTGGTAATTAGGGCCCGAGCACGAGAGTGCTAGGACCCAACGGCGTCCTAGCACGAAGTGCAAGGATACCTATTGTTATTCGTGGTATTATTATTATTATTATATAATTACGGAATCCTTGTTTTCAGGCCTTTAGGATGCTGAAAAAGTTGTATAATTTTGCACGGACGCCATAACTGGTGAAAAATACCTTATTCTGGAGTCAATTGTACAACTTGCTCGCTAGCGCCACCTATACAAATCCCAATTTGGAATACATTTACAAAGTCGCACCGTAACTCCAAATGACCTGACATTTTGCACACATAAACAGTTAAATATTCACATACATTTCAAAGTTTTGTTTTTCAACACCAAACTCAGTATACAGTATCGCTGGAGGGTCAGACACATTATCGTAGGGAATGAGCATGTTCAGTCGATAAATGTGGCCGTCAGTACTCTAAACGTGTTCGCAAAAAGGCGGGGCTTAGATAGAAATGCTCATAATTCATCAACAATGTACCAAAAAAACACACATTTTGGTGGTAAGGTTCAGTCTGTATTGGGGAATAAGCACAAAAAGTAATATCCATTTTGGACTATAGGGGGCGCCAAAAACATGACAAATGTATAACTCATGAAATGATGGACGAAATCTAGACATACTCTGGGGATGAGTTTGGACTTATATTGAAAGTGTCACAACGAATGATGATTGTGGGCGTGGCCTGTACTTTTTTTTTATGACGATGTGCTTAAATGTGTTTTCGGTACGCAAAACTTGGGACACGCATCACAGCCCACGACCTTTTCAAGAATGTATAAAAAAAAAGGAATTTTTCAAAAAAGCTGCTCACTAGCGCCCCCTATTGTGTGGTAGTCACATATAAGTCTCAGAACTTCACGAATTTTGGCACAGACATTCCTCATGGAATTGCGGACATATTTGTACATACATTCCATTAGCCCCGCCCCCCAGAAAGTCGGCCATTTTGAAAGATGTGCGTTTTTCAGCCATTTTACGCACGTTCTTGCGAACTCCTCCTAGGGGAATGATCGGAAAAATTCCAATGCAGGATAGGTTCAGCCCCTATCCCATATGATGCTAAATTGCGGAGCACATTTTTGAAAAATTACTCGTGGAGGTCGTAAGCTAACAGCGAATACACCATTGTTGACGATTTACATGTCGCAAATTCATCCAAACAACTACATTTCCATTTTTGGAAACCTTTACAAAGTGGCACCGTAACTCCGAATGACCTGACATTTTGCCTACTTATTCGGGTGGACCTACTCTACATATTATGTCCAGGAACGCCAAAGCTCCAACTTCTTCATTTTTTTTAATTACCATAATGTTAAAAACAGTGAAATATTACCTTAAATGTCCATGTTTTCTTTTTCAACGCCAAACTTAGTATACAGCATCAGTGGAGGGTCAGACACATTACTGTAGAAAATGAGCATGTTCAGTCGATAAATATGCCCGTCATTAATCTAAATGCTCATCACTGCTGTCACTTCAGCCTTACATACTTTTACTGATAATTAAAAAATGACATCTGTGTGCCATGTAGTACTTGTCATTTTGCATAATACTGTATATACTTATTACATTGCTGTTAACATTGTCTTTTTTTAAATACTGTCTACACTTAATCTACAACTTCTCTCATATCATTGAATCTACATTATGGTCTACTCACTGCCAAAATGAATGAAGTTGAGCTTTTAATGGGCACACCTGGAACCTGATGGAAGTTATCTCAAATATGAGACTGTTCAAGGTCATCTGTGAAGAGTTTAAAGACTGTAGCTGCTCAGTTGTGCTTTTTATGGACGAAGAAGAAAGAGCCATGACCAAGAGAGCTGGTTTGAGCCTGAATCTCAGAGGTTAAAGAATCTGAGGTGTGGATTACTTGTGAGGAGCATTGCCAAGAAATACCACAAGCCTGCATTGATGAGGTTTCTCATGTGGGCAGTGTATCTGTGGTGTCAAGATCCAGCAGAGCGAGCAGGGCTTCATCCGGTTCAACAGCATCCTCAGCACGACTAGGAGAGGAAGTAAAGCGTGCAGCTTTGGAAGCCAAGGCTGCCTCGCTAAAGCAAAGTCAAGCCTTGGCAGTTAAGAAGGCACATCTTCGGGCTGAGAAAGAAGAGCTGAAAAGGAAAACAGCTTTAGCAGTGTCAAATGCTAAAATGAAAATGTATGAAGAGTATGACGCACAGGATAAGAGCGATGAACACGTATTTGGACAATGCGAACACGTGGCAGAAAGAAGACGCACAAGAGCAAGCGGGACGCAGCCATCCACTAATCCCAAGCAGTCATGAAAACCCATCAGATAGGTCTATTTCAGCACCTGGAGCTAGACCTAAAGCACCAAAGGCTCTGGACTCAAGTACGTGAGCCAGTGGGGCACATCAGCGACAAAGTGACTTTGAAAAGGACGTGTGCAAAGTAATCAGGAAGCAGACTGATATCACAGTGAAACATCAGCAGCTCGCCCGTCTCCCACAACGTGATATTCCTGTTCTTTATGGTGACTTGCTCGACTTCAGATCTTTTCTTAAGGCCTTCCAGCACACAGAACAGACACTGCTGCAGATGAGACAGACTTCCTGGAACAGTATACAAGAGGTGATCCCAAAGACATTGTGAAAAGCTGCTAGCATATGCCCCCCGACCGTGGTTTTCAGAGAGCCATGGACGTGTTGGAAGAGCGCTACGGCAACCCACTGGAGATTGCCACCGCTCTGATGGAAAAGCTGCTGAAATGGAGAGGACTCACAAGCACTCAACGAGTTTTCCCCGGTCCTTTTAAATTGCAGAAACGCCCTGGAGGATGTGAGTTATATGGAGGAGCTGGATAACCCTACAAATATGAGAGTTATCGTCTCGAAGTTACCCTATAAATTCATCGAAAAATGGAAGGTGCTGGCATTCAAGGTCCAAGACAGGAGCCACACTGTAAAAAAACGGTAAAAGTCTGGCAGCTGGTGCTTCCAATAACCTACCGTCAAATTACAGTGAAATACCCTAATTACAATAATGAGAAACACTTTACAGAGAAACACTGTTATTTTACAGATTTCTTCCCTTATTTATTACAGACATAATTTAGAGTTAAGCATGTAAAATCGATGTCGATCCTGTGGCCTGTCAATGCCCGGTCCTTTGACATGTCGATCCTGTGGCCTGTCAATGCCCGGTCCTTTGACATGTCGATCCTGTGGCCTGTCAATGCCCGGTCCTTTGACATGTCGATCCTGTGGCCTGTCAATGCCCGGTCCTTTGACATGTCGATCCTGTGGCCTGTCAATGCCCGGTCCTTTGACATGTCGATCCTGTGGCCTGTCAATGCCCGGTCCTTTGACATGTCGATCCTGTGGCCTGTCAATGCCCGGTCCTTTCACAGTCGATCCGTGGCTGTCAATGCCCGTCCTTTGACATGTCGATCCTGTGGCCTGTCAATGCCCGGTCCTTTGACATGTCGATCCTGTGGCCTGTCAATGCCCGGTCCTTTGACATGTCGATCCTGTGGCCTGTCAATGCCCGGTCCTTTGACATGTCGATCCTGTGGCCTGTCAATGCCGGTCCTTTGACATGTCGATCCTGTGGCCTGTCAATGCCCGGTCCTTTCACACGTCGATCCTGTGGCCTGTCAATGCCCGGTCCTTTGACATGTCGATCCTGTGGCCTGTCAATGCCCGGTCCTTTGACATGTCGATCCTGTGGCCTGTCAATGCCCGGTCCTTTGACATGACGTGCGATGCCCGGTCTTTGACATGTCGACCTGTGGCCTGTCAATGCCCGGTCCTTTGACATGTCGATCCTGTGGCCTGTCAATGCCCGGTCCTTTGACATGTCGATCCTGTGGCCTGTCAATGCCCGGTCCTTTGACATGTCGATCCTGTGGCCTGTCAATGCCCGGTCCTTTGACATGTCGATCCTGTGGCCTGTCAATGCCCGGTCCTTTGACATGTCGATCCTGTGGCCTGTCAATGCCCGGTCCTTTGACATGTCGATCCTGTGGCCTGTCAATGCCCGGTCCTTTGACATGTCGATCCTGTGGCCTGTCAATGCCCGGTCCTTTGACATGTCGATCCTGTGGCCTGTCTTTGAAAACAGTTAAAAGTTATGTTGACCATCAGGTACTACATAGACATGAAGCAAAAAAGCATTTTGCTTGTTGTTTTGCAATGAAAATGATATGGGAGGTTCATTCACACGTGAGACCTCAAGTTGTCAGAAGCGATGTACTGATCTCAATGATCTCATTGCCCGTCTGAAATCACACATATTGAAAAATGAGACCGTAAAATGTCCATATGCAAATTGTGACAACACAAAGTGAAATCATCTCACTGCCCACATCTCCAGGGCTCATAAGCCTCAAACACAGTTGTCTGTAAACCCTACACTTTCTCTTGCTTATATCTCTTACAGTGCAGACGCGTTTCTGCTTGCTCCTGCCTCTGCTTACTTTTTATGCTGATTTTCCTATTCTTATTCTCTGAAAACTTCGAGCAGCGGCTCCTGGACATTACCCGATCACTGGGACAGTTCATCTTCGTAAGTAGACGGAGGGTTTCAGCCATATTTCAACATTTTTACGACGACCTCAGTCTCACAGTAGCGTGGCCTAGCAACAGCTAAAGCCTGGTAGGCTACTGCATGCTATTTAGCTTAAGCTAGTTGGTAGAAAAATGCCTCCGTTCTCTACAGATGACTTCCACAAACTTCTACAGAAGATGGCCGTGCTGGAAATGAAAATGCAACGGCTGGAAGTTAACGTGGAAGTGAATGGACTAGGTTGGAATGACACCACTTTACCAGTGTTGCAAAATAATGGAAAAGGGTATGCTAACTCAAAGCTAGTTAGCAGCTTCAAGGATTCCAAGGAACAGGAGGGCTGTGTACCGGGTCATACATATACAAGTGGTAGTCCTCCCTGGAACTCTCTGGGTGCAAAGCCTAAGAGTAAATCATTTCCATGGGATCTGGGAGGATGGATAACAGGCAGAGCCCAGCGCTCTGAAATATATGATGCGACCGGCTGGCCTGCATTCTTATCACCCAAGAGGAGCGCCTCTTCAACCCCTAAACAGCAGTGGACAGCTGCTAAAGGGAGAATTCCAAAAAATCCTCCTAAACCGCCGAGTGTGCCAATCCAGAACAGATACGCTCCGCTGACCGAGAGCCGGAGATCTCTTTCTGATGACCTGGATAACCCGTCCTCTTCACACAGCAGGGTAAGGACCAATAGCTGCTCAGAAAGCAAAAGCCTAGAGGGAAAGCTAACGACTGGGCCTGAAACTCGGGCTGTGGGTGACTCTGCTGTAAGAGATGTAAAAGGTCTGTGTAGTAAGAACAACAACAAAGTACTCTGTTTTCCCAAGGATGCAGTCTCTGACTTGGCTGAGAAGACCCTGCATATTGGGGCTGAACATCCGACTGTGAAGAATGTGGTTCTGCACATTGGAACAGATGATGTTGAGAAACAACAGTCAGACGTGCTGAAAGAAGACTTTACATGTCTGTTGGAAACTGCCAGCTCTCTAAATGCGGAGGTGTTCATCAGTGGCCCTCTGCCGCCAGGCAGAAGAGGAGTGGAGAGATTCAGCAGACTGTCTGCACTGAACACCTGGCTTTCAACTGCCTGTACTGACCATTCTGTGCATTTTATTGACAATTTTAACTTGTTCTGGGACCGCAGACATCTTTTCAAGGCAAATGGAGTTTGCCTGAACAAGTCAGGAGTGAAATTGTTTATCTCTAACATATTCAACTGCCTGCGTCATCAATCTGTTCCCTCTGCCAAGGACAAGCGGCAAGAGGAATCAAAACAGAAGATAGACACAACACATCGCGCAGACAACCCTGAAGAAGTATCACTGCACCCCGCCTGAGGAATGTTCTGATTATGGGAGACCTATGAAACACACGGAGGAGTCCCCACCGCCCGTCACCCCCCCCCCTGTCAACGCCTTTGAGGATACTCCGTTCACCCTTTCGCCCTCGCCCACCCTCCTGGAGATCGTGGAACACAAGAAGGAGATACAGAGGGCTGGCACCGATTCCTTCCTGGATTTCAAAGACCAGACTAAGGCGATACGCAGGGCTGGCAGCATGTCCTTTACCCCCGCTCCTCAACGACGCCCACCAAAATCACCAAAGCAGAGACGCGCACCATCTCCCCCGGCTTCATCACCATGCCTACCACAATCATCCAAACCAAAACAATCTGCAAACTGATATCTGCTGGGTCCAGGCTCAAGGGCGTATGGCACTCTCAACTCTTTCCAGGACATGCCCGGGCCCTGCCTGCCAGTAGCTCTGCCGATATCTGTGTTGATAGGTAATAGATTAAGAGCGGTGAATCAGCTTAGACACAGTTTATCTAATTTAGCAGTGATTCCATGTCAGCCACAGCTTATTACAAAAAACCTGACTGATAGTGTGTTTAACGAACTTAAACTAGCTTTATTAAATGTCAGGTCTTTGGCAGGAAAAACATTTGTAATCAATGATTTTATCACTGAGCACAATCTGGATTTTATGTTTTTAACAGAAACTTGGATTGAACAAAATAACAGTGCAGCTGTTCTTATCGAATCAACCCCTCCCAACTTTAGTTTTATGAGTCAGGAAAGAATGCATAAGAAAGGGGGTGGAGTTGCTATTCTGTTCAGTGATTCCCTTCAATGCAGGAAGACATCGTATGGAAACTTTGATTCTTTTGAATATGTGGCCCTTCAGCTGAAACGCTCCTCTCGAGCTCTGTTCCTAAATATCTATAGGCCACCCAAATACTGTGCAAGCTTTGTGATGACTTTACTGAACTGCTGTCTATAGTGTGTATTGACTTTGACCGTCTAGTCATTGTTAGTGATTTTAACATCCATGTTGACAACCCCCAGGACAGAGGGGCTAAAGAACTGTTCTGTGTTCTTGATAGCTATGGACTGACTCAGCATGTGACGGAGCCCACGCACAATAAGGGGCACACTCTGGACTTAATTATCTCAAAGGGTCTGAATATCTCTAAGGTTGTGGTGACTGATGCTGCGCTCTCTGACCATTCCTGTGTTTTCTTTGAGAGCTCTATTTCTGTTCACACAAGTGTTCACAAAGAGGTAACCACAAAGCGATGTTTAACTGAAAATACTAGGGAAATGTTTACTCAGAATTTTTCTTCCACACTTGCCCCTGCTAACATCTTAGTAGATGAGCTAGTAGATCATTTTAATTCAAAAATTAAAATGTTATAGATGCCATTGCTCCAACTAAGGTAAAGGAAGTGACTGGGAAGAGAATGTCGAAAAGCTGAACGCAGGTGGCGAAAAACAAATCTCCAGGTTCACTTTGAAATCTATAAAGAGAGACTTGGCCTTTATAATTTGGAATTGAAAAACGCACGACAATCGTTCTTCTCTGACATCATTACCAAAAACAACGCACGTGCCTTGCTTGCTCCCGTCGACAGACTGACTAACCCCCCAGTGTCAGCAGCCTCTGAATTTCTATCCACCAGGGCGTGCAATGACTTTGCCTTCTTCACTGACAACATTCAGAACACCAGACGAGCAGTCAGTGCCTCTGCATCAGGAACAGCACATGTGTTGTCTCTGTGTCCACTTAACATCAATTCAGACATCATGACACAATTCCATCAGATCAATGATAAAGACCTCGAGGACATTATTCAACTTCTGAAGTCCTCCTCCTGCTGCCTTGATATTATTCCAACAGGGTTTTTCAAAGATGTTTTCCTTGCATGGCCTCAGAACTACTTCATATCGTAAACAAGTCTCTTCACTCAGGTGTTTTCCCACAGGCCCTGAAAACTGCAGTCATTAAACCGCTCTTAAAAAAGAATAATCTAGATGCTTCAGTAATGAACGATTACAGCATATCAAACCTGCCATTTCTAGGTAAGATCATTGAACAAGTTGTTTTTCAACAGTTGAGTAACTTCTTGCATTTAAATAGTTGTGTCGATGTGTTCCAGTCAGGCTTTCGTCCAAACCACAGCACTGAGACGGCTCTTGGAAAGGTCTTTAACGACATCCACTTAAACACAGACAGTGGCAGAACGTCAGTGTTAGTATCATTAGATCTCAGTGCTGCGTGTGACGCTGTTGACCACAGCATATCACTGGACCGACTGGAACACTGGGTGGGACTTTCGGAAACAGTTCTAAATGGGTTTGAATCCTACCTAAAGGACAGAAACAACTTTGTCTCTATCGGTAAATACACATCTGAGTTTACAAATATGACATGTGGGGTTCCTCAAGGCTCCATCCTGGGGCCTCTTCTCTTTAACGTCTACATGCTACCACTGGCTCAGATAATGAAGAACAACAAAATAAGTTACCATAGCGATGCAGATGACACACAAATGTACGTAACCATTTCACCAGGAGACGATGCTCCAGTTCAAACACTGAGTAAGTGCATTGAACCAATCAATGACTGGATGTGTCAGAACTTTCTCCAATTAAACAAAGATGAAAACTGAGGTCATGGTTTTTGGAGCCAAGGCAGAACGTTTAGAAGTTAGCGCTGAGCTTCAGTCTGCAATGTTCAAACCAGCAGAGAGCCAGAGATCTAGGTGTAGTCATGGACTCTGACCTGAGCTTCAACAGTCACATTAAAACAGTTACTAAATCAGCCTGCTATCACCTAAAGAACATATCTAGGATTAAAAGACTAATGTCACAGCAGGACCTGGAGACACGTGTCCATGCCTTTATCTTCAGTAGACTGGACTACTGCAAAGGTGTCTTCACAGGTCTCACTAAAACATATATTAGGAAGCTGCAGCTGATTCAGAACGCCGCTGCTCGAGTCCTCACTGACACTAAGAAAGTGGATCACATCACTCCTGCTCTGAAGTCTTCACGCTGGCTTCCTGTGTGTCAAAGAATAGATTTCTAAATACTGCTGCTGGTTTATAAAGCACTGAATGGTTTAGGCCCAAAATACATTACTGACCTCCTGCTAAACTCTGAACCATCCAGATCTCTCAGGTCTTCAGGGACTGGTCAGCTTCCTGTCCCCAGAGACAGATCTCTCAGGTCTTCAGGGACTGGTCAGCTTCCTGTCCCCAGAGACAGATCTCTCAGGTCTTCAGGGACTGGTCAGCTTCCTGTCCCCAGAGACAGATCTCTCAGGTCTTCAGGGACTGGTCAGCTTCCTGTCCCCAGAGTCAGAACTGAACATGGAGAAGCAGCGTTCAGTTATCATGCTCCAAACATCTGGAGCTAACTCCCAGAAACCTGCAGGTCCGCTGCGACTCGGACTACTTTCAGATCCAGGCTGAAGACTTTTCTCTTTGTCGCTGCTTCTATTTGAACTGTTCACATCTCAGACTCTCTGTGACTTTGATCCATGTATTTTTTTCTTAATGTTTATTTGATTAGCTTTTCTTTTTTAATGCTTCATGTCTTTCATTTTTATTTTTTTTGTAAAGCACTTTGAATTGCCTTGCGTTGAAAAGTGCTCTATAAATAAACTTGCCTTGCCTTGCCTTGCACCAGTACAGTCTACTCAGGATGCTGCTGAGGCTTAAAGTGATTTGATGTAGATCACGGAGCAAGTGGATCTGATGACACGCTGCCAGATGACACTGAAATGAGAGCCCTGTATCAAAACATCTATGCCTGTCTGACATGCGTCTGCAGGCTGCCTCATTCCATCAACTATACAGATTGTAGTTGAGGAAATGAACAGTTTGAATGACGTGTGTCATCAGTACACTACGAAGGAACTCAAGGAGGTACTGGCAGCTAAAGCAAACCTGTCAGACGGATACTGACCGTGTGTTGAGTTCTTGGGGAGCAGAGCTGCATTCTTCTTGCAGCTCTCAGCTTTCCACCGAGTACAGAAGAAAGCAGTTCTTCAAGGAAAGCTTTTCATATGTGCGCCCACAGGCTATTCATCTTGGCACAGATGAGAAGAGGAGGGAGTGCTCAATACACCCCCCCTCAAGATACTTTACAGGCCATGTTAAAAGACCCTGTGGTGTGTGAGGCCATGACGTGATGCCGCTTCTACTAATGTGTTCGTGATGGATCTGTTTTCAAGTCCAATGACGTACTCGTGGAGCCAGGTATAAGCTTAACGCGTCCCTTGTACCAAGACGCCTTTGAGGTAGGGAACCCTCTCGGATCATCAAAGAGAAAGCACAAATAGTCGGTGTTTACTTTACACTTCGAGCCCATCTATCGTTCTCCTGTTGGCAACCTGCAGCTGTTGCTTCGGTGCCCTGAGATACGTTAAGTACTTTGCACATGACAAGCTGTTCGGACGGATGCTGTCAGATAGAAGAGGACTTGAGAGACATGGACTGGTCACTTCCTCTGGCCCGGTGGCGCGGGCAACAGTCCCATGCATTCTGGGGGACAAGTTGGGCTCCCACTGTTTGGCTTTACTGAACATGTCCGTGAAGCCAGTCACTGTGGCAGGTATCGCTGAGTGCCTGCAGAGGAGAGGGACAACGCGACAGACAGGTTTCCTGAGAGAACAGTTGAGACCTACAAGGAGGCATCACAACAACTGCAGGACACCGAGGCAGCACATGTGAAGGGACTCAGCTTTCCACTCTCTTGAGTATGTCCATGTATGCCAGCCCGGGCTCCCGCCATGCATAGGCCACGACTTGTTTGGAGGCCGGTTGGACGACTCCTGCCTCGGCTCACCTGAAGCTCCTTGGGTACGTTCACCATGCACTCTGAACGTTTAGGGGATGTTGAAGGTTTTGTTTAATCAGTGAATGGACATGCCAAGTGCTGTGGAGAGGGAGGGACTGGCAGACGGAGCAGTCCGCCCCGTCCCAAAACTACTCTTGCCGTTAAAGAAGTACAGTCATTTATTCTTGGCAGAACTTTCAATGTCTCATTATATCCCGATAGTAATCGATTGTAGATCAATAAGATGACAGAGAAATGCACAACCTGTGTGTCTGTGGAAGAGGCGGAAAGTGAATCAAATCCAAACGGCCTAACGGGTCCAATGATTGGAACGGCCTAACTGCCCAGTCAGCGTGTCAGCACACGCACGGTTCGTATGCACGCACGGGGCGTGGCTTTGGAGGGATTCCTGATTGAGGAGGACGTGGTTTAATTGATTTAGGGATTTGAACCTGTACCACATGTGTTTTACTGTATGCAGCCAAACATTGAGCTTTGCCAACACCGTTTACATTAGACTATGGGTTAGGAACATATAAAGCTATGGGCATCAATCTGTAGATATGGTTTTGTATTTGAAGCTGTAGACATCTCTGATTGCTCTGTCCCCACCTCGCAGTAGTCTCCATCAGAATACTCTCATGTAATTTACTTCTAGACGTTATCGAAGAAAATCTAAATCAGATCTTAGTAATTATAGCAATGTTGAACAGTTGTCATTTGAAACACAAGAGTAGGTGATTCTTGGTCTGGTGTTGCTATGGGAAACAGCTGGTTCTCCTATTAAAATATAATGGACAAATGAGCGCTGCAGGTTCTAACTATTAGCCAATGACTGCCAGGGGTGGGACTAACGCTGCTGTGGAGCTGTGCGGAGAGCTGAGACAAGGGAGCTGTGCACCCCTGGTTATAATCCTCCTCTGCCGTGGACATCGGTTAGAGTGGAAGCAATGTCGGATTCAGGTTCTCAACAGAGTGCAACGAGCTGTCTAATATCAGGCTACCTCAAGAGCTCCTTTTGTCCCAATGCTTACACTGCCGGGAAATTGATAGACTTGTCAAACTGAATGGCACTATTATAAAATTGTTCAACGTATTCTGGTCTTTGACCTCATCGTTAATTTAATTTGAAATACAAGATATATTAGCTCAGAGGCAAAACAACCAATGTCATATATCTGTGCTAATTACGGCTCATCGTCTCACAGATCTGCATGATGGAACAGAAATGGCCTCCACCAGCGAATGCTCCGTTAGCGGTGGGAAGGGAACAGCAGCACCGGACTATAACTGGCACTACAGCTCCAACACACGGTGGAACCGCATGTCCTCGCATATACAGAAGACACTGGAGAAGAGAGAACGGCCAACAGAAGAGAGATCGTTAGGTTGATTTCTGCAGGAACTGTGTCTTTCTGCAGAAATCCTCAAAAGAAGCACTTGAGTGAAGTTGCCCGCGAGATGGTAGTGGACGATCCCAAGTCCTTCGAGGATGAGATTGAGAATCAAGCAGTAGGTAGTGGCTACGATTCCATAACGAAACGACCACAATGCAGAGTGGACAGAAGGTTGGAGCTACCAACAACGACTCGTTCCAGCTGACGAGGGACAGAAGAGACGGAGGAAGGATGCGTTGGTAACCCTGAACCTCAACCGTCTGCACATTGTGAAGCACAGAAGAAGACGAAAGGGGAACTACACAAGATGTTTGAGGGGAATGAGGAAGACGAGAAGGAAATGGAGGCATTGATGACGAACACGTTTGCCTCCCAGAAAAGAGATGTTCAAAATGAAGAAGACACACGGACCTTGAATGAAGAACGGCCCTATCTGTTCACCACAACAGGACTGAAGACGCATGTCAAGGAACTAACAGGCGTCCACATACATCATGAATTCCAAGAGGACGTGAAGAGCAAAAGAGTCCTGGGATATTTGAAGTCTCAGCGCCCGGCGAGAGAAAGTCGTGCAGCAAAACTCCTCAGATCCAAGGAAGTCCAGGGGAAGACTGCGGCGGGCTTTGCTGCTGCTTGTAGCGCACTTCAAAGGAGACCAGCACGAGATGCTCAGAAGTGTTGACGATACCTGTGTTGCAACAGATGTGGACTTGCAGCATCTTCCAACAACGCCATGCATATTGCTGTGTGGTGAGTGGAAGTATAGTAACCATGTCATGTGCAAGTTGAACATACATTTATTTATTTTTCTGAGAAATTCAATTTTTGAATTCCAGAAAGAATACGTTAAAGGAACGGTTTTATAGACTGTGTCATTTTCTGATTAATTGTCATCTACTCTTTTTTATTTTAGATCATTAACTCAAATTAATTTACTTGAACAATTTATTTTATTTGATCTTCAAAAGTCGTTCTCATTTGACTCGGGCCAGTACAGTCATTGTTGAGAAAATGTGAAGAATACTGGCCTCCTCTCGTCTCACTGCGTCTGCCTGTGTGTTCCCTTCACGGGAGAAAGCCCAGTGGCTGCCTCTGCCTTCATGGCGGCCGTGGACCAGGTGGTGGTTCACGGCAGAATCTGGCTGCCTCTGCCTTATGGCGGCCGTGGACCAGGTGGTGGTTCACGGCAGAATCTGGCTGCCTCTGCCTTCATGGCGGCCGTGGACCAGGTGGTGGTTCACGGCAGAATCTGGCTGCCTCTGCCTTATGGCGGCCGTGGACCAGGTGGTGGTTCACGGCAGAATCTGGCTGCCTCTGCCTTCATGGCGGCCGTGGACCAGGTGGTGGTTCACGACAGAATCTGGCTGCCTCTGCCTTATGGCGGCCGTGGACCAGGTGGTGGTTCACGGCAGAATCTGGCTGCCTCTGCCTTATGGCGGCCGTGGACCAGGTGGTGGTTCGCGGCAGAATCTGGCTGCCTCTGCCTTCATGGCGGCCGTGGACCAGGTGGTGGTTCACGACAGAATCTGGCTGCCTCTGCCTTCATGGCGGCCGTGGACCAGGTGGTGGTTCACGGCAGAATCTGGCTGCCTCTGCCTTCATGGCGGCCGTGGACCAGGTGGTGGTTCACGGCAGAATCTGGCTGCCTCTGCCTTCATGGCGGCCGTGGACCAGGTGGTGGTTCACGACAGAATCTGGCTGCCTCTGCCTTCATGGCGGCCGTGGACCAGGTGGTGGTTCACGACAGAATCTGGCTGCCTCTGCCTTCATGGCGGCCGTGGACCAGGTGGTGGTTCACGGCAGAATCTGGCTGCCTCTGCCTTCATGGCGGCCGTGGACCAGGTGGTGGTTCACGGCAGAATCTGGCTGCCTCTGCCTTCATGGCGGCCGTGGACCAGGTGGTGGTTCACGACAGAATCTGGCTGCCTCTGCCTTCATGGCGGCCGTGGACCAGGTGGTGGTTCACGGCAGAATCTGGCTGCCTCTGCCTTCATGGCGGCCGTGGACCAGGTGGTGGTTCACGGCAGAATCTGGCTGCCTCTGCCTTATGGCGGCCGTGGACCAGGTGGTGGTTCACGGCAGAATCTGGCTGCCTCTGCCTTATGGCGGCCGTGGACCAGGTGGTGGTTCACGGCAGAATCTGGCTGCCTCTGCCTTCATGGCGGCCGTGGACCAGGTGGTGGTTCACGGCAGAATCTGGCTGCCTCTGCCTTCATGGCGGCCGTGGACCAGGTGGTGGTTCACGACAGAATCTGGCTGCCTCTGCCTTCATGGCGGCCGTGGATCAGGTGGTGGTTCATGGCAGAATCTTCACATTCACAGAGGCAGTTAATGACATGTTCACGATCTACTATGTCCTCAACATCGACTACGCTGTAGAGCTTGGAGCAACAATGGAGTTCATTCAGAGGTAATTGTATATTTTGGAATCTTTAATTTTTTTCCCCATTTACGACTTATAGTCCGGAAAATATGGTAAACGACATTTGACCGCTCCACTACAAGGACTTTATGATTAAAAGTTCATTATAATCAATCATTTTATTTTATAATGAGCTTTTAATCCATGTGTGTCTGGCCATGTGTGTGTGGCCATGTGTGTGTGGCCATGTGTGTGTGGCCATGTGTGTGTGGCCATGTGTGTGTGGTCATGTGTGTGTGGCCATGTGTGTGTGGCCATGTGTGTGTGGTCATGTGTGTGTGGCCATGTGTGTGTGGCCATGTGTGTGTGGCCATGTGTGTGTGGCCATGTGTGTGTGGCCATGTGTGTGTGGCCATGTGTGTGTGGTCATGTGTGTGTGGCCATGTGTGTGTGGTCATGTGTGTGTGGCCATGTGTGTGTGGCCATGTGTGTGTGGCCATGTGGCCCCTTTGCCCTATGTTTTTGCTATAAGTATAAATAAATATGCTTTCAAAAGGTTCCAGTATTGTATTTTCTATAGGATGTTTGGGATCTGAACTGGGTTGGAATAACGATAGACGCGGGCGGGACTGCGGCACGCTGCAGGGAGAGGCGCTTTCTCACCGGAGTACTTTCCCCGTCATTCTTAAAGTACCGATACTCATGAAGCGGAGGAATCGCAACGTTTTTAACGGCAGGGTATCACGGTACCTTTCAAGTATCGGTACACCGTGCACCACTAGTCAGGAGTCAGTGTCTCTCCCCCAAACTCACACATAGACAATTCGATATGAACTGAAGAGCCGCATGAGGCCGGCTCTCGAGCCGCATGAAGCTAGGCTCTGGAGCCGCATGAAGCTGGCTCAGACCCTCTGTCCTTAGACCCTCTGTCCTCAGACCCTCTGTCCTCAGACCCTCTGTCCTTAGACCCTCTGTCCTCAGACCCTCTGTCCTCAGACCCTCTGTCCTTAGACCCTCTGTCCTCAGACCCTCTGTCCTTAGACCCTCTGTCCTTAGACCCTCCGTCCTCAGACCCTCTGTCCTCAGACCCTCTGTCCTCAGACCCTCTGTCCTCAGACCCTCTGTCCTTAGACCCTCCGTCCTCAGACCCTCCGTCCTCAGACCCTCTGTCCTCAGACCCTCTGTCCTCAGACCCTCACATCGTACAAGGAAACACTTCCAGAGAAACCCCACAGTCTAAGGGAACATGGAGAAACCCTCAGGAGAGCAGCAGAGGAGGATCCTCTCCAGGACGGACAGACTGCAATAGATGCCGTGTGTAAATTGAAGAGATAATACATTTGCAACATAGGTAGTCCAGATGTTGGAAATGCATGTGTGTGTAACAGGAAGATGAATCCACGAGGATATCCATCAGGACCGATGATCCAGGACCACAGCCACGACTCAAGATCCAGGACTCAGGACCGCAGGATCATCCATGACTCCGGATCCCAGCGTATAGAGACACCACAAAGAGAGACATGTGGGGAAGCTGGGTTAATGGAACATGAGAGGACACAGGGACAGACAGAGAGAAGGAAGAAGTGAGATGTCCCCATGAGAGGACACAGGGACAGACAGAGAGAAGGAAGAAGTGAGATGTCCCCATGAGAGGACACAGGGACAGACAGAGAGAAGGAAGAAGTGAGATGTCCCCATGAGAGGACACAGGGACAGACAGAGAGAAGGGAGAAGTGAGATGTCCCCATGAGAGGACACAGGGACAGACAGAGAGAAGGAAGAAGTGAGATGTCCCCATGAGAGGACACAGGGACAGACAGAGAGAAGGAAGAAGTGAGATGTCCCCATGAGAGGACACAGGGACAGACAGAGAGAAGGAAGAAGTGAGATGTCCCCATGAGAGGACACAGGGACAGACAGAGAGAAGGAAGAAGTGAGATGTCCCCATGAGAGGACACAGGTACAGACAGAGAGAAGGAAGAAGGGAGATGTCCCCATGAGAGGACACAGGGACAGACAGAGAGAAGGGAGAAGTGAGATGTCCCCATGAGAGGACACAGGGACAGACAGAGAGAAGGAAGAAGTGAGATGTCCCCATGAGAGGACACAGGGACAGACAGAGAGAAGGAAGAAGTGAGATGTCCCCATGAGAGGACACAGGTACAGACAGAGAGAAGGAAGAAGTGAGATGTCCCCATGAGAGGACACAGGGACAGACAGAGAGAAGGAAGAAGTGAGATGTCCCCATGAGAGGACACAGGTACAGACAGAGAGAAGGAAGAAGGGAGATGTCCCCATGAGAGGACACAGGGACAGACAGAGAGAAGGGAGAAGTGAGATGTCCCCATGAGAGGACACAGGGACAGACAGAGAGAAGGAAGAAGTGAGATGTCCCCATGAGAGGACACAGGGACAGACAGAGAGAAGGAAGAAGTGAGATGTCCCCATGAGAGGACACAGGGACAGACAGAGAGAAGGAAGAAGTGAGATGTCCCCATGAGAGGACACAGGGACAGACAGAGAGAAGGAAGAAGTGAGATGTCCCCATGAGAGGACACAGGTATAGACAGAGAGAAGGAAGAAGGGAGATGTCCCCATGAGAGGACACAGGTACAGACAGAGAGAAGGAAGAAGGGAGATGTCCCCATGAGAGGACACAGGTACAGACAGAGATAAGGGAGAAGTGAGATGTCCCCATGAGAGGACACATGGACAGACAGAGAGAAGGGAGAAGTGAGATGTCCCCATGAGAGGACACAGGTACAGACAGAGAGAAGGAAGAAGGGAGATGTCCCCATGAGAGGACACAGGTACAGACAGAGAGAAAGGAGAAGTGAGATGTCCCCATGAGAGGACACAGGGACAGACAGAGAGAAGGGAGAAGTGAGATGTCCCCATGAGAGGACACAGGTACAGACAGAGAGAAGGATGAAGTGAGATGTCCCCATGAGAGGACACAGGTACAGACAGAGAGAAGGAAGAAGGGAGATGTCCCCATGAGAGGACACAGGTACAGACCGACAGAGAGAAGGAAGAAGTTATATGTCCCCATGAGAGGACACAGGGACAGACAGAGAGAAGGAAGAAGTGAGATGTCCCCATGAGAGGACACAGGTATAGACAGAGAGAAGGAAGAAGGGAGATGTCCCCATGAGAGGACACAGGTACAGACAGAGAGAAGGAAGAAGTGAGATGTCCCCATGAGAGGACACAGGGACAGACAGAGAGAAGGAAGAAGTGAGATGTCCCCATGAGAGGACACAGGGACAGACAGAGAGAAGGAAGAAGTGAGATGTCCCCATGAGAGGACACAGGGACAGACAGAGAGAAGGAAGAAGTGAGATGTCCCCATGAGAGGACACAGGTATAGACAGAGAGAAGGAAGAAGGGAGATGTCCCCATGAGAGGACACAGGTACAGACAGAGAGAAGGAAGAAGGGAGATGTCCCCATGAGAGGACACAGGTACAGACAGAGATAAGGGAGAAGTGAGATGTCCCCATGAGAGGACACATGGACAGACAGAGAGAAGGGAGAAGTGAGATGTCCCCATGAGAGGACACAGGTACAGACAGAGAGAAGGAAGAAGGGAGATGTCCCCATGAGAGGACACAGGTACAGACAGAGAGAAAGGAGAAGTGAGATGTCCCCATGAGAGGACACAGGGACAGACAGAGAGAAGGGAGAAGTGAGATGTCCCCATGAGAGGACACAGGTACAGACAGAGAGAAGGATGAAGTGAGATGTCCCCATGAGAGGACACAGGTACAGACAGAGAGAAGGAAGAAGGGAGATGTCCCCATGAGAGGACACAGGTACAGACCGACAGAGAGAAGGAAGAAGTGATATGTCCCCATGAGAGGACACAGGGACAGACAGAGAGAAGGAAGAAGGGAGATGTCCCCATGAGAGGACACAGGTACAGACAGAGAGAAGGAAGAAGGAAGATGTCCCCATGAGAGGACACAGGTACAGACAGAGAGAAGGAAGAAGTGAGATGTCCCCATGAGAGGACACAGGTACAGACAGAGAGAAGGAAGAAGTGAGATGTCCCCATGAGAGGACACAGGTACAGACAGAGAGAAGGAAGAAGTGAGATGTCCCCCGACAGACTAAGCCTATATCAGCAAAACTAGGGGCTGAATCTAATCAGCCCTAACTATAAGCTTTATCACAAAGGAAGGTCTTCAGCGCACTCTTAGAAACGGATAGGGTGTCTGCCGCCCGAACACAAACTGGAAGCTTGGGTGTAATGAGTTCTTGAAGGTGAGATGGCGCCTGCCCATTAAGGGCTTTGTAGGCGAGAAGAAGAATTTTAAATGCTATCCTGTGTTCTATAGGGAGCCAGTGTAAGGCAGCCAGAACAGGAGTCATGTGGTCCCTTCTCCTAACTCTGGTTAGTACACGAGCCGCAGCATTTTGAATCAGCTGAAGCCACTTGACTGACTTCTTGGTACTCCCTGAGAGTAAAGAGTTACTGTAGGAGCCATTTTATGGGTGTTGTTGGTGTGTCAGTTTATTTAAGTTATATGTATAGTGCAATATTATTTATGAACACTGGGTGGCGGGGTTTAGCTGCACCGGGTGTATATAAAGAGGTCATAGGTGACAGGAGGGGGGAGGACACAGAAGGAGAGAGCATACCGATTCTACCAGCCCGGCAGATGCTCATCACAAACCAACTAAAACTGTACGATAACCCTGGTATGTAAACCCTGAATAAAGCTCATTATAAACTGCAACAAAGGACCGGAAAGTCATCTGTGTGTGTCTGAGTCTGGATCACTCTTCAGCCCTTCTGTGAAGTAACAGCAAAAATACAGAGGACATAGGAACAGGAAATTGCCATTACAGTTACAATAATCCAGCCTAGAAGTAACAAATGCATGGACTAGTTTCTCTGCATCGCTTTGAGGCAAGATATGCCTGATCTCTGCAATGTTACGTAGATGGAAGTAGGCGGTCCTTGAAATTGATTTTATGTGGGCGTTAAAGGATAAATCCTGATCAAATATAACACCAAGATTCCTTACAGTCTCACTGGAGGCCAAATTAATGCCATCCATAGTTAGTATATCTTTAGATCATTTGTTTCGTAGATTCTTCGGGCCAAGAACAATAACTTCAGTTTTGGTCGTGTTTAACATCAAAAAGTTTAAGGTCATCCACGTTTTTAAGTCCTTAAGGCAGTCTTGAATTTTATTTAGATGATTAATTTCATCAGGCTTAATTGATAAATATAGTTGAGTATCATCCGCATCACAATGAAAGTTTACAGAATGATTCCTTATAATATTGCCTAACGGAAGCATATATAATGTGAACAAAATAGGTCCGAGCACTGAGCCCTGTGGCACTCCATGGCTGACTTTGGTTTGCGTGGAAGATTCATCGTTGACACGTACAAACTGAGAGCGTTCAGATAGATAGGACCTGAACCAGCCTAAAGCAGTTCCCTGTATGCCAACCAAGTGCTCTAGTCTTTGCAATAGGATATCATGGTCGATAGTATCAAATGCAGCACTGAGATCGAGCAAAACAAGAATAGAGACAAGTCCCTTGTCTGAGGCTATCAGAATGTCCTGTGTGACTTTAACCAGAGCTGTCTCTGTGCTATGATGTGTTCTAAAGCCAGACTGAACATCTTCAGATAAATCATTGTTTATTAAGTAACAGCTGTTTAGCGACCGCTTTCTCAAGAATCTCTGAGAGGAACGGAAGATTAGAAATAGGTCTATAGTTGGCTAAAACCTCTGGATCGAGGTTGTGCTTTTTAAGAAGCGGTTTTATCACTGCTACTTTGAATGATTGTGGAACATAGCCTGATAATAAAGACATATTCATAATATTTAATAAAGAAGTGCTAATTAATGGAAACACTTCCTTCAGCAGCTTAGTTGGAATTGGGTCTAACATGCACGTTGATGGTTTAGAAGAGAGAATCATTGAATGTAATTGTTCAAGGTTAATGGCTGAAAAGCATTCTAGTTTACTATCTCGTGTAATATTAGAACTTACGATTCCAGGAGCTGTTGATAACATTATACTGGTCGAAGGCAAGAGGTCATTAATTTTGTTTCTAAGAGTAACAATGTTATGGTTAAAGCACATAAAATCATTACTACTGAGTGCTGTGGGAATAGAAGGCTCCATGGAGCTGTGGCTCTCTGTCAGCCTGGCTACAGTGCTGAAGAGACATCTGGCATTATTCTTATTCTCATCTATTAATGAAGAGTAGTATGCTGCTCTCGCTTTACGCAGTGCTTTCTTATATTCATTGAGAGTAATATGCCAAATTAAACGAGATTCTTCAAGTTTAGTGGAACGCCATATCCTTTCAAGTTGTCTAGACTTTTGCTTTATTTTGCGGGTTTCGGGCATTATGCCATGGAGCTAATCTATGTTGCTTTATTTTCTTCTTTTTCAAAGGAGCAACAGTCTAATTTTATTCGCAGCCAGTGCAACCAGTTATAGACCAACCAGTGCAACCAGTTATAGACCAACCAGTGCAGGCAGTTATAGACCAACCAGTGCAACCAGTTATAGACCAACCAGTGCAGGCAGTTATAGACCAACCAGTGCAGGCAGTTATAGACCAACCAGTTATAGACCAACCAGTGCAACCAGTTATAGACCAACCAGTGCAGGCAGTTATAGACCAACCAGTGCAGGCAGTTATAGACCAACCAGTGCAACCAGTTATAGACCAACCAGTGCAACCAGTTATAGACCAACCAGTGCAGGCAGTTATAGACCAACCAGTGCAACCAGTTATAGACCAACCAGTGCAACCAGTTATAGACCAACCAGTGCAACCAGTTATAGACCAACCAGTTATAGACCAACCAGTGCAACCAGTTATAGACCAACCAGTGCAGGCAGTTATAGACCAACCAGTTATAGACCAACCAGTGCAACCAGTTATAGACCAAACAGTGCAGGCAGTTATAGACCAACCAGTTATAGACCAACCAGTGCAGGCAGTTATAGACCAACCAGTGCAACCAGTTATAGACCAACCAGTGCAGGCAGTTATAGACCAACCAGTGCAGGCAGTTATAGACCAACCAGTGCCACCAGTTATAGACCAACCAGTGCAACCAGTTATAGACCAACCAGTGCAGGCAGTTATAGACCAACCAGTGCAACCAGTTATAGACCAACCAGTGCAACCAGTTATAGACCAACCAGTGCAACCAGTTATAGACCAACCAGTGCAGGCAGTTATAGACCAACCAGTGCAACCAGTTATAGACCAACCAGTGCAACCAGTTATAGACCAACCAGTGCAACCAGTTATAGACCAACCAGTGCAAACCAGTTATAGACCAACCAGTGCAGGCAGTTATAGACCAACCAGCTATAGACCAACCAGTGCAACCAGTTATAGACCAACCAGTGAAACCAGTTATAGACCAACCAGTGCAACCAGTTATAGACCAACCAGTGCAACCAGTTATAGACCAACCAGTGCAGGCAGTTATAGACCAACCAGTGCAGGCAGTTATAGACCAACCAGTGCAACCAGTTATAGACCAACCAGTGAAACCAGTTATAGACCAACCAGTGCAACCAGTTATAGACCAACCAGTGCAGGCAGTTATAGACCAACCAGTGCAGGCAGTTATAGACCAACCAGTGCAGGCAGTTATAGACCAACCAGTGCAGGCAGTTATAGACCAACCAGTGCAACCAGTTATAGACCAACCAGTGCAGGCAGCTATAGACCAACCAGTGCAACCAGTTATAGACCAACCAGTGCAACCAGTTATAGACCAACCAGTGCAACCAGTTATAGACCAACCAGTTATAGACCAACCAGTGCAACCAGTTATAGACCAACCAGTGCAACCACTTATAGACCAACCAGTGCAACCAGTTATAGACCAACCAGTTATAGACCAACCAGTGCAACCAGTTATAGACCAACCAGTGCAACCAGTTATAGACCAACCAGTTATAGACCAACCAGTGCAACCAGTTATAGACCAACCAGTGCAACCAGTTATAGACCAACCAGTGCAGGCAGTTATAGACCAACCAGTGCAGGCAGTTACAGACCAACCAGTGCAACCAGTTATAGACCAACCAGTGCAACCAGTTATAGACCAACCAGTGCAGGCAGTTATAGACCAACCAGTGCAGGCAGTTATAGACCAACCAGTGCAGGCAGTTATAGACCAACCAGTGCCACCAGTTATATACCAACCAGTGCAACCAGTTATAGACCAACCAGTGCAGGCAGTTATAGACCAACCAGTGCAACCAGTTATAGACCAACCAGTGCAACCAGTTATAGACCAACCAGTGCAACCAGTTATAGACCAACCAGTTATAGACCAACCAGTGCAACCAGTTATAGACCAAACCAGTGCAGGCAGTTATAGACCAACCAGTTATAGACCAACCAGTGCAACCAGTTATAGACCAACCAGTGCAGGCAGTTATAGACCAACCAGTGCAACCAGTTATAGACCAACCAGTGCAGGCAGTTATAGACCAACCAGTTATAGACCAACCAGTGCAACCAGTTATAGACCAACCAGTGCAACCAGTTATAGACCAACCAGTGCAACCAGTGATAGACCAACCAGTGCAGGCAGTTATAGACCAACCAGTGCAACCAGTTTAAGACCAACCAGTGCAGGCAGCTATAGACCAACCAGTGCAACCAGTTATAGACCAACCAGTGCAACCAGTGATAGACCAACCAGTGCAGGCAGTTATAGACCAACCAGTGCAACCAGTTATAGACCAACCAGTGCAGGCAGTTATAGACCAACCAGTGCAACCAGTTATAGACCAACCAGTGCAGGCAGTTATAGACCAACCAGTGCAGCAGTTATAGACCAACCAGTGCAACCAGTTATAGACCAACCAGTGCAACCAGTTATAGACCAACCAGTGCAGGCAGTTATAGACCAACCAGTGCAACCAGTTATAGACCAACCAGTTCTAGACCTATAGCTCTGACATCGCACTTGTGTAAAGTTATGGAAAGAATGAAAACAGAAAGGCTGACGTACGATGTTGAAATGAGTCCTTATCAGAGTGGGGTTGGAAGAGGGCGGGCGCTTTAGACCCCCTGCTGTGCCCGGAGTCTGAAGGCAGGAGAGCCCAGGCGAATAAGGAGTGTGTTGTAGCTGTATTCTTTGATGTGGAAAAAGCTCACGATACGATGTGGAAGGAAGGATTATTAATCACACTGGACATCATGGGTCTGGGAGGTAACGTGTATCATTGGATTATGGATTTTTTGTTTGGCCGTACCATCAGAGTCCGAGTTGGGGAGTGTCATCAGTCCTCTGTTGGTCTCCGTCGTGATACATGATACACAGTATATTCACAAGTCGGATCTGATATTGGTAAGTCACTGTTTGCAGATGATGGAGCTATTGGGAAAAGGGGCAGAAATGTAAATTATATTGAAGGTAAGATTCAGGAAGCCATTACGGAAATTGAAAGCTGGTCTCGGACGGGGGGTTAGCTCGTCGGGGGAAAAAACTGAAACTTTGTTTGTAACGAGGAAAAGGTGAGGAGGTTAGGTTAAAACTTTATGGACAAGAACTAAAGAAAGTGAAGACATTTCAGTTTCTGGGAATATGGTTGGACGAGAGAGTCACATGGAGTACTCGCATTGATGAGTAACAGCAAAGGAAGACAGAGCAGATACAAAGGGAAGTGGGAACGGCAGCTCTTGGGGGAGGAGGAGAACAGAGCATGGACAGCAGGGCAACACTGGCTCACTCTGGATTAAACTCATCTGAAAACATCCACATGGCAATTGTGATGGTTGCCAACAACCAGAGACAATACATCATGTATTGTTTAGCTGCCCGGATTATAACAGACACAGACTCATGCTGAAACCTGCACTGGAACAACATAACTTCAAGGACGTGGACTTCAAGTCAATATCCGAAAGTAAATCAAGAAATGAAGCAAACAAGCTGATCTTCAAGTTCCTCAAACACACTGGTCTGAGGACAAGGATGTCATATGAACATTAAATACATCAACAGTAGGTGGCGATATATGCTCCAAGTGGAAGCGATTCGCCATTAAAGAAAAAGGAAGAAGAAGAACAGCAGGGACGAGCCGCGACACACCTCAAACCACCGAAGAAGAAGCGCGTCACCGTGATCAGGCTAACAGCTGTTAGCAGGAGTTAGCAGGTGAGACGCGAGAGGAATAACTCTATTTGTATTGATATATTTCTCGGTATGATTTAATACATTGATGAATGACGTAGCAGACGTTTCAGAGCATGCCTACAGGAAGTGCGTGTTGGCTCAGCGGTTAGCAGTTAGCTTAGCAGCAGGCTGAGTGTTGGCTCAGCGGTTAGCAGTTAGCTTAGCAGCAGGCTGAGTGTTGGCTCAGCTGTTAGCAGTTAGCTTAGCAGCAGGCTGAGTGTTGGCTCAGCTGTTAGCAGTTAGCTTAGCAGCAGGCTGAGTGTTGGCTCAGCGGTTAGCAGTTAGCTTAGCAGCAGGCTGAGTAGTTCTGCTGATAGCAGTTAGCAGCAGGCTGAATATTAGCTCTGCTGTTAGCAGTTAGCTTAGAAGCAGGCTGAGTGTTAGCAGTTAGCTGAGTGTTTACTCTGCTGTTAGCAGTTAGCTTAGCAGCAGGCTGAGTAGCTCTGCTGTTAGCAGTTAGCAGTTAGCTGAGTATTAACTCTGCTGTTAGCAGTTAGCTTAGCAGCAGGCTGAGTATTAACTCTGTGATAGCAGTTAGCAGTTAGCAGCAGGCTGAGTATTAACTCTGCTGTTAGCAGTTAGCTGAGTATTAACTCTGCTGTTAGCAGTTAGCTTAGCAGCAGGCTGAGTATTAGCTCTGCTGATAGCAGTTAGCAGCAGGCTGAGTATTAGCTCTGCTGTTAGCAGTTAGCAGCAGGCTGAGTATTAGCTCTGCTGTTAGCAGTTAGCAGCAGGCTGAGTATTAGCCCTGCTGTTAGCAGTTAGCAGCAGGCTGAGTATTAGCTCTGCTGTTAGCTGTTAGCAGTTAGCAGCAGGCTGAGTATTAGCTCTGCTGATAGCAGTTAGCAGCAGGCTGAGTATTAGCTCTGCTGTTAGCAGTTAGCAGCAGGCTGAGTGTTAGCTCTGCTGATAGCAGTTAGCAGCAGGCTGAGTATTAACTCTGCTGTTAGCTGTTAGCAGTTAGCAGCAGGCTGAGTATTAGCTCTGCTGTTAGCAGTTAGCAGCAGGCTGAGTATTAGCTCTGCTGATAGCAGTTAGCAGCAGGCTGAGTATTAGCTCTGCTGTTAGCAGTTAGCAGCAGGCTGAGTATTAGCTCTGCTGATAGCAGTTAGCTTAGCAGCAGGCTGAGTATTAGCTCTGCTGATAGCAGTTAGCAGCAGGCTGAGTGTTAGCTCTGTTGATAGCAGTTAGCAGCAGGCTGAGTATTAGCTCTGCTGATAGCAGTTAGCTTAGCAGCAGGCTGAGTATTAGCTCTGCTGATAGCAGTTAGCAGCAGGCTGAGTATTAGCTCTGTTGATAGCAGTTAGCAGCAGGCTGAGTATTAGCTCTGCTGTTAGCAGTTAGCAGCAGGCTGAGTATTAGCTCTGCTGATAGCAGTTAGCAGCAGGCTGAGTATTAGCTCTGCTGTTAGCAGTTAGCAGCAGGCTGAGTATTAGCTCTGCTGTTAGCAGTTAGCAGCAGGCTGAGTATTAGCTCTGCTGATAGCAGTTAGCAGCAGGCTGAGTATTAGCTCTGCTGATAGCAGTTAGCAGCAGGCTGAGTATTAGCTCTGTTGATAGCAGTTAGCTTAGCAGCAGGCTGAGTATTAGCTCTGTTGATAGCAGTTAGCAGCAGGCTGAGTATTAGCTCTGCTGTTAGCAGTTAGCAGCAGGCTGAGTATTAGCTCTGCTGATAGCAGTTAGCAGCAGGCTGAGTATTAGCTCTGCTGTTAGCAGCAGGCTGAGTATTAGCTCTGCTGTTAGCAGTTAGCAGCAGGCTGAGTATTAGCTCTGTTGATAGCAGTTAGCAGCAGGCTGAGTATTAGCTCTGCTGATAGCAGTTAGCAGCAGGCTGAGTATTAGCTCTGCTGTTAGCAGTTAGCAGCAGGCTGAGTATTAGCTCTGCTGATAGCAGTTAGCAGCAGGCTGAGTATTAGCTCTGCTGATAGCAGTTAGCAGCAGGCTGAGTATTAGCTCTGCTGTAGCAGTTAGCAGCAGGCTGAGTATTAGCTCTGCTGTTAGCAGCAGGCTGAGTATTAGCTCTGCTGTTAGCAGTTAGCAGCAGGCTGAGTATTAGCTCTGCTGATAGCAGTTAGCAGCAGGCTGAGTATTAGCTCTGT
>JAULUE010000069.1:280313-402813 GCA_036324585.1 Champsocephalus esox
TAAAGATATCATTTTTTGATTATAAACACAGCTAGAATAGCTTCTGAACACATGGTTTTAACAATAAATGCTTTCATAATCCTTCCTATCCTATATTAAAGGTTGTATTTAACAAGTTTATTAGGAACATGTTTAATTGATTACATACTATAGTTACGGTATGAAAAACCTTTTTGGGGATTAAACTTCACTTAATAACTTAGACAAATAGAGTTTGTTTACTTACAATACAATTGGGGAGTCTATTTTAGACAGAAAATGCTACTAAGTGTTCATCTATATACCTCATACGTATATCTGTGGGATATTTCAACCATTATAATTGATTATCTCTTAATAAGATCAATATGTATATTTCTTGAATTCAATTGGTATTCAGGTCTGTCTTTAGAAGAAGGGGAAGTACTTTTGTATTTAATCAAGTGACGTCTTTTCGCTGTTTTTGTTTGGCCCAGTCCGCTTTTTCCCCAACTTTTACAGTTTGGTTCGTGAATTGTGGCTGTCCAACCCTCGTTCTGATCTCTGTTGACCGTGACTGATAAAGAAATTGGTGGGTCGTTTCGATTCGACTGCACCCCTTCGCAGCGGAGGTGTGGTGAGCCCGATTTCCACATCCCTACCTACTAGGTCCAGGCTGGTGCGGCCAGCACTTTTCAGGTATTGCACTTCAAGTTAGTTTCCTGACACAAAACTTACTTCAGGTTTTCTGTTCCAAAGTATTGTTCCCACCACTTACAGGGGTGTAATCTACTTTATTCTGGTCTATTTACCCAATATCTAAATCTGGTTTATTATCAACATAGTGAGTGTATATCTCTCTCTCTACAGACAGTGGTCATATCTACTTTTTAACCCAGTCTTTTAACCCAATACTCAATTCTGGTTTATTTTGTCAAGGTGTTTTTCTTACTACCAACAAGTGGTTTAATCCACTTCATTCTGGTCTATCTACCCAGCTTTTAACTCTGGTGTATTAATCAACACAATGGGTTTACATTCCCCTCTACAGGTAGTTAAATAGCCTTTATTTGAGTCTACTGACCTGGTATTTAATTCTGGTTTACTAATTCTCAGGGTGTTTATACAGTTCCCTTTACCCAGGGTGATTACATATATTTCATTATGGTCTGTTGACCCGGTGGGTCTCTCTCCACCTTAAAACTCACGAACTTGACGTACCTACCAGTCCTTTTCCCCAAGTTGGGACCGTTTAGAAAACAACACAGCACCAGGACTGATCACCTGGGGCGACCGTCCTGGAGTAGGGGTGTCTGGAGATAATGGTCGAAACCCCCTATGACCTTCAGGTTCTTTCACTGACGATGTGTTCCAACCACAATAAAGGACTATTTTGTCCACCAAATACTTATATTTGGTGGACAAAAAAACTACTGACTATTTCTCACAAGGGTGATGGAACTATTGGTTCCACAATATGGTTACTAGAGAGATGTTTAACAACGGTTTAATTCCACTTGTTACATTATTCAGTTATCCCAAGATAGATTCATCTTTATGAGGTTTTTCTGCATTCTGCACTTCCTTCGGTCACTCCCCTCTGTCGTCACTAGATGGAGGCAGAGGTACTATAGATGGAGGGACTGACTGCATTTAGTGCATTAAATCATTAGTCATGGACAATATCTCTCTAATCAATCTTATTTTTAGCTCACTTTCATTCCAAAATTACACATGGTTCTTATTAAATCGGTCAAGTCTTTCTACATAACTTGAATATATCTGATGTATCAATATTTTTATCAATATAGATACTAATAAGGTGATAATCATATTCCTCCATTTTTTAGCAATAAATCTAACATCTTATCTTTAATCTGACTCCTAAAACTTAACCACTCAGACCTAATATCTAAACCTAAGTTAGTATCCATCAAATAGTGCATCATCTTATGTTCAACAATAAATATAGCACTTAATCCTTAATCTTACTCCTAAACTTAACCACTCAGACCTTAGGCCTAAACTTTAGTTAATACTCTTCAATTAATAGACCATCATATTCTTAATTTAAACTCTAAACCTAACCACTCTGTCTCCTTACCTAAAGTACTTCTCCATAAAAAAGCTATTTGACTTTCAATTCAAATAATTATAAATCAACTTATGATACACTTTTCTCTAAATCCAAATTGAATTGGGAAATATAATTTAGTTGTTTCCTCAGTCAGACCTCGGCCTACCATGACTGATGAGGAGAGGTGTGGTACTTTTTAAACAGGCGGTACTTTGACACAGCTGGGTTTGTATAGACATATTGCTCCATGGTTCAATTGCTCCATGGTTCAACAAATACATGTAACATCTTATCTTACTTCTAAAACTTAACTACTCAGATGTAATACTTAAACTTTAATTAATATCCTTATAACACTGGACCATCTTGTCCTTGATTTAAGCTCTAAACCCAACCACTTTGACTGCTTACCTAATCCTAAAGTATATCTCCACAAAGGGCTATTTGACTCAACTAAAACCATGATAAACCATTTATGATACACTCCGATCCGGATCCCAACAAAAATAGGAGGACTAAGGTGTCTCCCAAGTAACTTATGTTGAGAGATGTTTAACAACTGTCTAATTCCACTTGTTACATTATTTAGTGATCCCAAGATAGATTCATCTTTATGAGGTTTTTCTGCATTCTGCACTTCCTTCGGTCACTCCCCTCTGTCGTCACTAGATGGAGGCAGAGGTACTATAGATGGAGGGACTGACTGCATTTAGTGCATTAAATCATTAGTCATGGACAATATCTCTCTAATCAATCTTATTTTTAGCTCACTTTCATTCCAAAATTACACATGGTTTTTATTAAATCGGTCAAGTCTTTCTACATAACTTGAATATATCTGATGTATCAATATTTTTATCAATATAGATACTAATAAGGTGATAATCATATTCCTCAATTTTTTAGCAATAAATCTAACATCTTATCTTTAATCTGACTCCTAAAACTTAACCACTCAGACCTAATATCTAAACCTAAGTTAGTATCCATCAAATAGTGCATCATCTTATGTTCAACAATAAATATAGCACTTAATCCTTAAGCTTACTCCTAAACTTAACCACTCAGACCTTATGCCTAAACTTTAGTTAATACTCTTCAATTAATAGACCATCATATTCTTAATTTAAACTCTAAACCTAACCACTCTGTCTCCTTACCTAAAGTACTTCTCCATAAAAAAGCTATTTGACTTTCAATTCAAATAATTATAAATCAACTTATGATACACTTTTCTCTAAATCTCTAAATCCAAACTGAATTGGGAAATATAATTTAGTTGTTTCCTCAGTCAGACCTCGGCCTACCATGACTGATGAGGAGAGGTGTGGTACTTTTTAAACAGGCGGTACTTTGACACAGCTGGGTTTGTGTGGACATATTGCTCCATGGTTCAATTGCTCCATGGTTCAACAAATACATGTAACATCTTATCTTACTTCTAAAACTTAACTACTCAGATGTAATGCTTAAACTTTAATTAATATCCTTATAACACTGGACCATCTTGTCCTTGATTTAAGCTCTAAACCCAACCACTTTGACTGCTTACCTAATCCTAAAGTATATCTCCACAAAGGGCTATTTGACTCAACTAAAACCATGATAAACCATTTATGATACACTCCGATCCGGATCCCAACAAAAATAGGAGGACTAAGGTGTCTCCCAAGTAACTTATGTTGAGAGATGTTTAACAACTGTCTAATTCCACTTGTTACATTATTTAGTGATCCCAAGATAGATTCATCTTTATGAGGTTTTTCTGCATTCTGCACTTCCTTCGGTCACTCCCCTCTGTCGTCACTAGATGGAGGCAGAGGTACTATAGATGGAGGGACTGACTGCATTTAGTGCATTAAATCATTAGTCATGGACAATATCTCTCTAATCAATCTTATTTTTAGCTCACTTTCATTCCAAAATTACACATGGTTTTTATTAAATCGGTCAAGTCTTTCTACATAACTTGAATATATCTGATGTATCAATATTTGTATCAATATAGATACTAATAAGGTGATAATCATATTCCTCAATTTTTTAGCAATAAATCTAACATCTTATCTTTAATCTGACTCCTAAAACTTAACCACTCAGACCTAATATCTAAACCTAAGTTAGTATCCATCAAATAGTGCATCATCTTATGTTCAACAATAAATATATCACTTAATCTTTAATCTTACTCCTAAGCTTAACCACTCAGACCTTTTACCTAAACTTAAGTTAATACTCTTCAATTTATAGACCATCATATTCTTATTTAAACTCTAAACCTAACCACTCTGTCTCCTTGCCTAAAGTACATCGGGTCAAGCAATACCTCTAGCATCTTATCTTTTCTTATTTCTAAAATTGAACTACTCGGATGTAATGTTTAAACTTTAATCAGTATCCTTATAACACTGGTCCATCTTGTCCTTTATTTAAGCTCTAAACCCAATCACTCTGGCTATTGGCCTAACCCTAAAATACGACAAAGGGCTATCTGACTCTCAATTATAATCATTATGATCTATAACACGCTACAGTGATGGGTAGAACAATAAAACGGAACTTCCAAGAAATCATGGGTGACCAATGTGCGAACCAACCGACAAAAGTCTTTTCAGCGTTCAAAAGAAACTCCAATCTTAAGGACCTATTGGTCCGGGCCAAACTCCCCCACGTGGACACAAGTGTCCACATACCTTTAGGTTCTAAAACGGTGACAAACTTCAGGTCCAAAAAAACCTACACACTACAACATGGTATCACGCTGAACCACGCGAATTGTGTGTACCTGATTAAATGCAAACAATACGGTATCCTCTACGTCGGTGAAACATTGAACGTCTTAAAAGTCCGATTATCACACCACAAATACAACATTCGGCAGAAGCTAAAAATCGCAACCCATTTGGTCCAACATTTTAATCGACATGGACTCCAAAATCTATATCTCCGGGGTATCGAGCACAATCCTCTCTTGACAACTGCTGATAGACAAAAACAAGAAAGAAACTGGATCAGAAAGCTGGGAACAATTTTTCCGGGGGGATTAAACAAAGCGTTTAGATAAAAATAAGAAGACCTCTTATGCGCGAAAACTTTTAAATATCCCAACAATAGATTTAATATTAGAGTTTAACACTAAAATAGCGAGAACTTACATATTTTAAACTATCTACTTCTCTACTTGTCTATCTACCTATTTTCTCTTTTATCCGAACCTTTCCCCTCTCGGACCCTCCGGGGTACCGCCAGAGGGTAACAGGTTTAAGAGTGACGCCTATCCCGGCTCGGGGAGCAGAGAATTATTCACTGACCTTCTCCCTATCTCTCGGTGCTTCCAAATAATATCCCAGCAGGGATATGTGTCCCAACAGGGACACACTTCTCTATCCCTCTATCCCTCTCTCTCTCTCTCTCGCTCTCTCTCTCTTTCTCTCTCTCTCTTTCTCTTTCTCTTTCTCTCTCTCTCTCTCTCTTTCTCCTTCTCTCTCTCTCTCTCTCTCTCTCTTTTTCTCTCTCATTCTCTCTCTCTCTCAATCTCTCTCTCTCTCTCCGTTCTCACATTAGGTCTAACTAGAGCCATCTTTAGGTCAATTACTTGACCCCTAATATAACCATTTAATTCCATCCTTGTAGAACCAATGAGGAAATTATTCTGAGTACTGACTGTCAATTGACAGAAAACCAAAACCAGAATTACTGAGGTTTAATATTTATATTTATTTTAAACATTTAAATAATTGAATAAATAAATAAATAATCAAATTAATCTATAAATAATGAAATACATAAAGGAGTTTCTTGTTTATAGATACATACAATTGAGTTAGAATGTATTTAAAAATCATTTATTTTTTCAATGGAATCAAATGCGGATTTGATTTTAAACCATGCTGGTCCTATTGCCTAAACTTAAGTTAATACTCAACATTTAATAGACCATCTTATCCTTAATTTAACCCCTAAACCTAACCACTCTGTCTCCTTGCCTAATCCTAAAATACTTCTCCCTAAAAAGCAATTTGACCTCCAATTCAAACAATTGTAATCAACTTATAGTACACTTTTATCTAAATCTCTAAATTCAAATTGAATTTGAAATATATTTGAGTTGTTTCCTCAGTCAGACCTCGGACTACCATGACTGATAGGAGAGATCTAGTTATTTTTAAACAGGCGGTACTTTGACGCGGTAAGGTTTAGATAGACCTACTGACTCTCAACTAAAACCATTTGAATAAACTATTGGTACACTCTTTACTAAATATCCAATAATAGACCATCTTTAATCTAACTGCGGACTATTTTGTTCCACAAGAATACCAGTTTTCTTTAATCTGACCTTTAACCTTGAACACAATGGCTTTTGGCCTAAATCTGAACCACATTATCTCCCCACTTTTTCACTCTGACCTTTCTTTCCTAACCCCTTTTCCGGAACGAACCCCTCGGGGTGGCGAATGGAAACTGGCCATAAACAGATACAGCCATTGCGGCAAGGGGAGGTGTCCGCCGTGACCACAGCTAGCCTCCCTGTCTCTGTCCTTCAAACTTAAATTACCCTGTCTACTTCACCTTTACACAATTATGATTCAGTCATGACGTGAAGCTAGAGCATGCGCCGACAATGCCTCTAGTGCGTGTGCCTTTCCTTGGATCTCTGTATAACCATGAAGTCGTTGGGCGACATGGGGAGATCTGGTGGCTATTAAACAAACCTAACCCTAACCCTAACCCTAACCCTAACCCTAACCCTAACCCTAACCCTAACCCTAACCCTTAAGTTGGTGTCAATCAAACAGTAGACCATCTTATCTTTAATTTAAGCTCTAAACCTAACCACTCTGGCTGCTTGTCTAATTCTAATATACATCTTTATAAAAAGCGTACTTCTTCTGTCTTGAGGCAGATGTCTTACCGATCATTGTGGCTAATTTAACCACTTACTACGAACAATACATCTACACAAATGGCTATCTGACTCTTAATTATAACCACTAAAATTAACTTATGGTACACTCTTAACTAAATATCCAATAATAGACCTTCTTCAGTCTAACTGCGGACTATTTTGTTCCACAAGAATACCATTTTACCCTTAATCTGACCTTTAACCTTGAACACAATGGCTTCTGGCCTAAATCTGAACCACATTATCTCCCCACTTTTTCACTCTGACCTTTCTTTCCTAACCCCTTTTCCGGAACGAACCCCTCGGGGTGGCGAATGGAAACTGGCCATAAACAGATACAGCCATTGCGGCAAGGGGAGGTGTCCGCCGTGACCACAGCTAGCCTCCCTGTCTCTGTCCTTCAAACTTAAATTACCCTGTCTACTTCACCTTTACACACTTATGATTCAGTCATGACGCGAAGCTAGAGCATGCGCCGACAATGCCTCTAGTGCGTGTGCCTTTCCTTGGATCTCTGTATAACCATGAAGTCGTTGGGCGACATGGGGAGATCTGGTGGCCATTAAACAAACCTAACCCAGCCGGAGCCTGGAGAAACGGGGGACGTGTTTCGAAACTTTGCATGATTGGCTGAGTCGCTCGTTTTCTTTCCCACCATCCATTAGATGGATTTTCTTATGCTATCAAAGAGTCCATATCAGAACATTCCTTAGCTGTTGAATAACGTCGTACAAAGCTAGTGTGTTACAATTCCACACAGGTCACCCAGCTGACGTTTCAGAGAATGGAAATGAATGATTACTGATGGAATAAATACTTCAAAATCCACTACTTTAGTGTCCAAGTCTAATTTTAACTAATCTAGGAATCCAATACCTTAAAATCCCACTTTATGAGTCTCGGGCCGTGGTCAATTGGATTGTCGCGAAGAGTTCGTCTCTGTTGTCCGAGAGTATCAAGCAGAACATCCCCACACAATGACATGGTCGTTGAGGAGTTAGGGTGTGATCATTAGGGTGACCCAGCTCAAATTATGGTATGATGGGAATGTTTCTGACAAATTAAAACATAATAACAGTATAGGATTTTATTCTGATGCTATCAAAGAGTCCATATGAGAACATTCCTTAGCTGTTGAATAACGTCGTATAAAGCTAGTGTGTTACAATTCCACACAGGTCACCCAGCTGACGTTTCAGAGAATGGAAATGAATGATTACTGATAGAATAAATACTTCAAAATCCACTACTTTAGTGTCCAAGTCTAATTTTAACTAATCTAGGAATCCAATACCTTAAAATCCCACCTTATGAGTCTCGGGCCGTGGTCAATTGGATTGTCGCGAAGAGTTCGTCTCTGTTGTCCGAGAGTATCAAGCAGAACATCCCCACACAATGACATGGTCATTGAGGAGTTAGGGTGTAACCAATAGAGTGACCCAGCTCAAATTATGGTAGGATGGGAATGTTTCTGACAACATAAAACATAATAACAGTATAGGATTTTATTCTTAGAATACACCTTAATTTAATATATTTATTTACGAATGAGTGTACCATTTTATCTATCCTATCACTGTACATGATTTACTATTTAAACTTTAGTCGGACCACGAAACTTTGTGGTGAGACTAACGAGTGGAAGAGGTCAACTGACCGATTCCACTGAGTGAAGGCATTTAAATGTCTGCTTACATTCACTCCAGATGGAGGGCCTGTGATGGCATTTAGTGCATTAAATCACCAGTCATGGCCAATATCTCTCTAATTAATCTTATTTTGAGCTTACTTTCATTCTAAAATTAATCATCCCGACAATCGGTTTTAATATTAGAGTTTACCACTAAAATAGTTAAAACTTACTTATTTTAAACTGTCCACCTCTACCTCTTTATCTTTTACCCGAACCTTTCCCCTCTCGGACCCTCAGGGGTGCCGCCAGAGGGTAACAGGTTTGAGAGTGACGCCTATCCCGGCTCGGGGAGCAGAGAATTATTCACTGACCTTCTCCCTATCTCTCGACATTTCCAAATAATATCCCAGCAGGGATATGTGTCCCAACAGGGGCACACTTCTCTATCCCTCTCTTTCTCTCTCTCTCTCTTTTTTTCTCTCTCTCTTTCTCTCCCTATACCTCTCTCTCTCTATCCTCACCTTTCTCCCTCTCTCTCTCTCTCTCTCTCTCTCTCTCTTTCTATCCCTATCCTCACCCTATTTCTAAATTAGCGCTATTAAATAAATATTATATAAATAAATACATTTAGATTGAAATGAGGTAAAAATAATTTATTTTTTCAAAATAAACCAGATGCAAATTTTATGCTAATGCTAGGTTAACAGTTAAGGCTAGGAACACATGCGACGTCATAACAATGTTAAAACTAACAAAAATAGATCTAAAAAACTAATGCTAATTATTTAGTTAAATGCTAAGCTAAAAGCTAGTGCTAAAAACATAAACAAAAGGATGACATCTTTGAAAATAACAAAAATATCTCTAAAAACCAAATGCTAATTTCGAAGCTAAATGCTAAGCTAACATTATGCTAAATGCTAACAAGTGACATCATCACTTAGTTATAAGGTGCAATACCTCCTTTCAGCCACAGAGCCCTAGGTGCAAACAATTATAAACGTTGTAGTACCTCTAATTGGCCATAACACACTTTTTCATTTTAATCAATGCACTCCCTGATTTTTGGGAATTACCCAGAAGGCTCAGGGTTTGAGATTTAAAATAAATAAATAAATAAATAAAAATAAATAAATAAATAAATAAAATAAAATTTAAAAGGAATTTAAAAAAAATATATCTCTAAAAACCAAATGCTAATTTCGAAGCTAAATGCTAAGCTAACATTATGCTAAATGCTAACAAGTGACATCATCACTTAGTTATAAGGTGCAATACCTCCTTTCAGCCACAGAGCCCTAGGTGCAAACAATTATAAACGTTGTAGTACCTCTAATTGGCCATAACACACTTTTTCATTTTAATCAATGCACTCCCTGATTTTTGGGAATTACCCAGAAGGCTCAGGGTTTGAGATTTTTTAAAAAAAGGAATTTTAAAAAAATATATCTCTAAAAAACCAAATGCTAATTTTGAAGCTAAATGCTAAGCTAACATTATGCTAAATGCTAACAAGTGACTTCATCACTTAGTTATAAGATGCAATACCTCCTTTCAGCCACAGAGCCCTAGGTACAAAAAAGTATAAACGTTGTAGTACCTCTGATTGGCCATAACACACTTTTTCATTTTAATCAATGCACTCCCTGATTTTTGGGAATTACCCAGAAGGCTCAGGGTTTGAGATTTTTTAAAAAAAAGGAATTTTTAAAAAAATATATCTCTAAAAAACCAAATGCTAATTTTGAAGCTAAATGCTAAGCTAACATTATGCTAAATGCTAACAAGTGACTTCATCACTTAGTTATAAGATGCAATACCTCCTTTCAGCCACAGAGCCCTAGGTACAAAAAAGTATAAACGTTGTAGTACCTCTGATTGGCCATAACACACATTTTCATTTTATTCAATGAACTCCCTGATTTTTGGGAATTACCCAGAAGGCTCGGGGTTTAAGTATTCGACTTTGAAAAGGGATTTAAACATAATAAACAAGTACAAATGTACATATTTTTTTATAGATAACCTCTTTATTAATATCAGAGAACAAGATGGTATCATAAAATAGCACCTTTTCAAATTAAATAAAAATTCCTATGGAACCATGACTCAAAACAGTAGTTAAAAGCCTTAGTATACTGACGTTTTCAACACAAACGGCAAGACTTTCTCGGAAGCTTTGCGGTGTATGACGCTCCGAAATAGTCTATTTAGTACGACAAAGCTTGGGTTCCCTCAGTTGGGTCTCGGTCTGTCGGGCTGACACGGGGTTTGGGGTTTTTCCAAATAAGCAGTGCCCCATCACTGCTGACGTTGGTCAGACCTTGTCCCCCCAGGCCTGATGGGACCCTGCCTTTCTGGTGCGGTTTGTTAACCCGTCCCTCAGTTGGGTCTTGGTCTGTCGGGCTGATACGGGGTTTTGGGTCGTTTCGGTTAGGCAGTGCCCCTTCACTGCTGACATTGATTGGACCCGATCCCCCCAGGCCTGATGGGACCCTACCTTTCTGGTGCGGTTTGCTTCTCAGTCTGACTTTGGTCTACCATGGCTGAGAGAGGGGAGGCGGAGTTCTTTTTGACTAAGCAGTGCCCCATCACTGCTGATGTTGATCGGACCTGTTTCCCCCGGCTTTGGGTGATTCGATCTGGACTGGTATGACACGTTCTCGGAGCTGGAATACCCTTTCTTCTTGGGGGGGATCACCTGCTCTTCGGAACCAACTGATTTAAAACTGGGGAAACCAGAAATGGTGCAAACAATTGGTTTTAAGTGAGTTGGTTGGTAAGTTAATTTATAATTACACCATAACTGACTTTACAAAGTAATACACTTTTTATTAATAAGGTTTAATAATAGTACAATTTATATACTTTCCTATTGGTTCATTCCATACTTCTAAAGTAAGAACAACTTACGAAATCTCGGATTTCGTGCGGGTCGGTTAACCCAGTCTTTCTCTACGTCAAAGCTCACTGACCTGACCCAACCAGTCCTTTTCCCCGAGTTGGGAGCATTTAGAAAACAACACAAAGCCGGGACCTTGATCAACCTGGCGGGGCCACCCTAGAGTGAGAGCGTCTGGTGATAATGGCCGAAACACTCGATGATCTCTGGGTCCACTACTGATGATGTGTTCCAAACAAAACTCACAAAGGACTATTTTTGTTCCCCAAACTCTTCTAGTTTGGAATACAAAAAAACAACTGACTATTTTTCACTAGGGCTATTTGGCCATTTGCTCCCCGCTCGTTATCCTTCTACTCTTATGCAAAATAAAATTAGGCGAGAATAATACTCCACAATTTTTCAGCAATAAAGTGAGCACCTAATCTTTATCTTACCCCTAAACTTAACCACTCAGACTTAATGCCTAAACTTAAGTTGGTGTCAATCAAACAGTAGACCATCTTATCTTTAATTTAAGCTCTAAACCTAACCACTCTGGCTGCTTGTCTAATTCTAATATACATCTTTATAAAAAGCGTACTTCTTCTGTCTTGAGGCAGATGTCTTACCGATCATTGTGGCTAATTTAACCACTTACTACGAACAATACATCTACACAAATGGCTATCTGACTCTTAATTATAACCACTAAAATTAACTTATGGTACACTCTTAACTAAATATCCAATAATAGACCTTCTTCAGTCTAACTGCGGACTATTTTGTTCCACAAGAATACCATTTTACCCTTAATCTGACCTTTAACCTTGAACACAATGGCTTCTGGCCTAAATCTGAACCACATTATCTCCCCACTTTTTCACTCTGACCTTTCTTTCCTAACCCCTTTTCCGGAACGAACCCCTCGGGGTGGCGAATGGAAACTGGCCATAAACAGATACAGCCATTGCGGCAAGGGGAGGTGTCCGCCGTGACCACAGCTAGCCTCCCTGTCTCTGTCCTTCAAACTTAAATTACCCTGTCTACTTCACCTTTACACACTTATGATTCAGTCATGACGCGAAGCTAGAGCATGCGCCGACAATGCCTCTAGTGCGTGTGCCTTTCCTTGGATCTCTGTATAACCATGAAGTCGTTGGGCGACATGGGGAGATCTGGTGGCCATTAAACAAACCTAACCCTAACCCTAACCCTAACCCTAACCCTAACCCTAATGCCTAACCTTAAGTTGGTGTCAATCAAACAGTAGACCATCTTATCTTTAATTTAAGCTCTAAACCTAACCACTCTGGCTGCTTGTCTAATTCTAATATACATCTTTATAAAAAGCGTACTTCTTCTGTCTTTTGGCAGATGTCTTACCGATCATTGTGGCTAATTTAACCACTTACTACGAACAATACATCTACACAAATGGCTATCTGACTCTTAATTATAACCACTAAAATTAACTTATGGTACACTCTTAACTAAATATCCAATAATAGACCTTCTTCAGTCTAACTGCGGACTATTTTGTTCCACAAGAATACCATTTTACCCTTAATCTGACCTTTAACCTTGAACACAATGGCTTCTGGCCTAAATCTGAACCACATTATCTCCCCACTTTTTCACTCTGACCTTTCTTTCCTAACCCCTTTTCCGGAACGAACCCCTCGGGGTGGCGAATGGAAACTGGCCATAAACAGATACAGCCATTGCGGCAAGGGGAGGTGTCCGCCGTGACCACAGCTAGCCTCCCTGTCTCTGTCCTTCAAACTTAAATTACCCTGTCTACTTCACCTTTACACACTTATGATTCAGTCATGACGCGAAGCTAGAGCATGCGCCGACAATGCCTCTAGTGCGTGTGCCTTTCCTTGGATCTCTGTATAACCATGAAGTCGTTGGGCGACATGGGGAGATCTGGTGGCCATTAAACAAACCTAACCCAGCCGGAGCCTGGAGAAACGGGGGACGTGTTTCGAAACTTTGCATGATTGGCTGAGTCGCTCGTTTTCTTTCCCACCATCCATTAGATGGATTTTTCTTATGCTATCAAAGAGTCCATATCAGAACATTCCTTAGCTGTTGAATAACGTCGTACAAAGCTAGTGTGTTACAATTCCACACAGGTCACCCAGCTGACGTTTCAGAGAATGGAAATGAATGATTACTGATGGAATAAATACTTCAAAATCCACTACTTTAGTGTCCAAGTCTAATTTTAACTAATCTAGGAATCCAATACCTTAAAATCCCACTTTATGAGTCTCGGGCCGTGGTCAATTGGATTGTCGCGAAGAGTTCGTCTCTGTTGTCCGAGAGTATCAAGCAGAACATCCCCACACAATGACATGGTCGTTGAGGAGTTAGGGTGTGATCATTAGGGTGACCCAGCTCAAATTATGGTATGATGGGAATGTTTCTGATAAAATAAAACATAATAACAGTATAGGATTTTATTCTAATGCTATCAAAGAGTCCATATGAGAACATTCCTTAGCTGTTGAAAAACGTCGTATAAAGCTAGTGTGTTACAATTCCACACAGGTCACCCAGCTGACGTTTCAGAGAATGGAAATGAATTATTACTGATAGAATAAATACTTCAAAATCCACTACTTTAGTGTCCAAGTCTAATTTTAACTAATCTAGGAATCCAATACCTTAAAATCCCACCTTATGAGTCTCGGGCCGTGGTCAATTGGATTGTCGCGAAGAGTTCGTCTCTGTTGTCCGAGAGTATCAAGCAGAACTTCCCACACAATGACATGGTCATTGAGGAGTTAGGGTGTAACCAATAGAGTGACCCAGCTCAAATTATGGTAGGATGGGAATGTTTCTGACAACATAAAACATAATAACAGTATAGGATTTTATTCTTAGAATACACCTTAATTTAATATATTTATTTACGAATGAGTGTACCATTTTATCTATCCTATCACTGTACATGATTTACTATTTAAACTTTAGTCGGACCACGAAACTTTGTGGTGAGACTAACGAGTGGAAGAGGTCAACTGACCGATTCCACTGAGTGAAGGCATTTAAATGTCTGCTTACATTCACTCCAGATGGAGGGCCTGTGATGGCATTTAGTGCATTAAATCACCAGTCATGGCCAATATCTCTCTAATTAATCTTATTTTGAGCTTACTTTCATTCTAAAATTAATCATCCCGACAATCGGTTTTAATATTAGAGTTTACCACTAAAATAGTTAAAACTTACTTATTTTAAACTGTCCACCTCTACCTCTTTATCTTTTACCCGAACCTTTCCCCTCTCGGACCCTCAGGGGTGCCGCCAGAGGGTAACAGGTTTGAGAGTGACGCCTATCCCGGCTCGGGGAGCAGAGAATTATTCACTGACCTTCTCCCTATCTCTCGACATTTCCAAATAATATCCCAGCAGGGATATGTGTCCCAACAGGGGCACACTTCTCTATCCCTCTCTTTCTCTCTCTCTCTCTCTCTCTCTTTTTTTCTCTCTCTCTTTCTCTCCCTATACCTCTCTCTCTCTATCCTCACCTTTCTCCCTCTCTCTCTCTCTCTCTCTCTCTCTCTCTCTCTCTCTTTCTCTCCCTATCCTCACCCTATTTCTAAATTAGAGCTATTAAATAAATATTATATAAATAAATACATTTAGATTGAAATGAGGTAAAAATAATTTATTTTTTCAAAATAAACCAGATGCAAATTTTATGCTAATGCTAGGTTAACAGTTAAGGCTAGGAACACATGCGACGTCATAACAATGTTAAAACTAACAAAAATAGATCTAAAAAACTAATGCTAATTATTTAGTTAAATGCTAAGCTAAAAGCTAGTGCTAAAAACATAAACAAAAGGATGACATCTTTGAAAATAACAAAAATATCTCTAAAAACCAAATGCTAATTTCGAAGCTAAATGCTAAGCTAACATTATGCTAAATGCTAACAAGTGACATCATCACTTAGTTATAAGGTGCAATACCTCCTTTCAGCCACAGAGCCCTAGGTGCAAACAATTATAAACGTTGTAGTACCTCTAATTGGCCATAACACACTTTTTCATTTTAATCAATGCACTCCCTGATTTTTGGGAATTACCCAGAAGGCTCAGGGTTTGAGATTTTTTAAAAAAAGGAATTTAAAAAAATATATCTCTAAAAAACCAAATGCTAATTTTGAAGCTAAATGCTAAGCTAACATTATGCTAAATGCTAACAAGTGACTTCATCACTTAGTTATAAGATGCAATACCTCCTTTCAGCCACAGAGCCCTAGGTACGAAAAAGTATAAATGTTGTAGTACCTCTGATTGGCCATAACACACTTTTTCATTTTAATCAATGCACTCCCTGATTTTTGGGAATTACCCAGAAGGCTCAGGGTTTGAGATTTTTTAAAAAAAAGGAATTTTAAAAAAATATATCTCTAAAAAACCAAATGCTAATTTTGAAGCTAAATGCTAAGCTAACATTATGCTAAATGCTAACAAGTGACTTCATCACTTAGTTATAAGATGCAATACCTCCTTTCAGCCACAGAGCCCTAGGTACAAAAAAGTATAAACGTTGTAGTACCTCTGATTGGCCATAACACACATTTTCATTTTATTCAATGAACTCCCTGATTTTTGGGAATTACCCAGAAGGCTCGGGGTTTAAGTATTCGACTTTGAAAAGGGATTAAAACATAATAAACAAGTACAAATGTACATATTTTTTTGTAGATAACCTCTTTATTAATATCAGAGAACAAGATGGTATCATAAAATAGCACCTTTTCAAATTAAATAAAAATTCCAATGGAACCATAACTCAAAACAGTAGTTAAAAGCCTTAGTATACTGACGTTTTCAACACAAACGTCAAGACTTTCTCGGAAGCTTTGCGGTGTATGACGCTCCGAAATAGTCTATTTAGTACGACAAAGCTTGGGTTCCCTTAGTTGGGTCTCGGTCTGTCGGGCTGACACGGGGTTTGGGGTTTTTCCAAATAAGCAGTGCCCCATCACTGCTGACGTTGGTCAGACCTTGTCCCCCCAGGCCTGATGGGACCCTGCCTTTCTGGTGCGGTTTGTTAACCCGTCCCTCAGTTGGGTCTTGGTCTGTCGGGCTGATACGGGGTTTTGGGTCGTTTCGGTTAGGCAGTGCCCCTTCACTGCTGACATTGATTGGACCCGATCCCCCCAGGCCTGATGGGACCCTACCTTTCTGGTGCGGTTTGCTTCTCAGTCTGACTTTGGTCTACCATGGCTGAGAGAGGGGAGGCGGAGTTCTTTTTGACTAAGCAGTGCCCCATCACTGCTGATGTTGATCGGACCTGTTTCCCCCGGCTTTGGGTGATTCGATCTGGGCTGGTATGACACGTTCTCGGAGCTGGAATACCCTTTGTTCTTGGGGGGGATCACCTGCTCTTCGGACCCAACTGATTTAAAACTGGGGAAACCAGAAATGGTGCAAACAATTGGTTTTAAGTGAGTTGGTTGGTAAGTTAATTTATAATTACACCATAACTGACTTTACAAAGTAATACAATTTTTATTAATAAGGCTTAATAATAGTACAATTTATATACTTTCCTATTGGTTCATTCCATACTTCTAAAGTAAGAACAACTTACGAAACATCTGATTTCGTGCGGGTCGGTTAACCCAGTCTTTCTCTACGTCAAAGCTCACTGACCTGACCCAACCCTAACACTACCAGTCCTTTTCCCCTAGTTGGGAGCATTTAGAAAACAACACAAAGCCGGGACCTTGATCAACCTGGCGGGGCCACCCTAGAGTGAGAGCGTCTGGTGATAATGGCCGAAACACTCGATGATCTCTGGGTCCACTACTGATGATGTGTTCCAAACAAAACTCACAAAGGACTATTTTTGTTCCCCAAACTCTTCTAGTTTGGAATACAAAAAAACAACTGACTATTTTTCACAAGGGCTATTTGGCCATTTGCTCCCCGCTCGTTATCCTTCTACTCTTATGCAAAATAAAATTAGGCGAGAATAATACTCCACAATTTCTCAGCAATAAAGTGAGCACCTAATCTTTATCTTACCCCTAAACTTAACCACTCAGACTTAATGCCTAACCTTAAGTTGGTGTCAATCAAACAGTAGACCATCTTATCTTTAATTTAAGCTCTAAACCTAACCACTCTGGCTGCTTGTCTAATTCTAATATACATCTTTATAAAAAGCGTACTTCTTCTGTCTTTTGGCAGATGTCTTACCGATCATTGTGGCTAATTTAACCACTTACTACGAACAATACATCTACACAAATGGCTATCTGACTCTTAATTATAACCACTAAAATTAACTTATGGTACACTCTTAACTAAATATCCAATAATAGACCTTCTTCAGTCTAACTGCGGACTATTTTGTTCCACAAGAATACCATTTTACCCTTAATCTGACCTTTAACCTTGAACACAATGGCTTCTGGCCTAAATCTGAACCACATTATCTCCCCACTTTTTCACTCTGACCTTTCTTTCCTAACCCCTTTTCCGGAACGAACCCCTCGGGGTGGCGAATGGAAACTGGCCATAAACAGATACAGCCATTGCGGCAAGGGGAGGTGTCCGCCGTGACCACAGCTAGCCTCCCTGTCTCTGTCCTTCAAACTTAAATTACCCTGTCTACTTCACCTTTACACACTTATGATTCAGTCATGACGCGAAGCTAGAGCATGCGCCGACAATGCCTCTAGTGCGTGTGCCTTTCCTTGGATCTCTGTATAACCATGAAGTCGTTGGGCGACATGGGGAGATCTGGTGGCCATTAAACAAACCTAACCCTAACCCTAACCCTAACCCTAACCCTAACCCTAACCCTAACCCTAACCCTAACCCTAACCCTTGGTAAGTTAATTTATAATTACACCATAACTGACTTTACAAAGTAATACAATTTTTATTAATAAGGTTTAATAATAGTACAATTTATATACTTTCCTATTGGTTCATTCCATACTTCTAAAGTAAGAACAACTTGCGAAACCTCTGATTTCGTGCGGGTCGGTTAACCCAGTCTTTCTCTACGTCAAAGCTCACTGACCTGACCCAACCCTAACACTACCAGTCCTTTTCCCCTAGTTGGGAGCATTTAGAAAACAACACAAAGCCGGGACCTTGATCAACCTGGCGGGGCCACCCTAGAGTGAGAGCGTCTGGTGATAATGGCCGAAACACTCGATGATCTCTGGGTCCACTACTGATGATGTGTTCCAAACAAAACTCACAAAGGACTATTTTTGTTCCCCAAACTCTTCTAGTTTGGAATACAAAAAAACAACTGACTATTTTTCACAAGGGCTATTTGGCCATTTGCTCCCCGCTCGTTATCCTTCTACTCTTATGCAAAATAAAATTAGGCGAGAATAATACTCCACAATTTCTCAGCAATAAAGTGAGCACCTAATCTTTATCTTACCCCTAAACTTAACCACTCAGACTTAATGCCTAACCTTAAGTTGGTGTCAATCAAACAGTAGACCATCTTATCTTTAATTTAAGCTCTAAACCTAACCACTCTGGCTGCTTGTCTAATTCTAATATACATCTTTATAAAAAGCGTACTTCTTCTGTCTTTTGGCAGATGTCTTACCGATCATTGTGGCTAATTTAACCACTTACTACGAACAATACATCTACACAAATGGCTATCTGACTCTTAATTATAACCACTAAAATTAACTTATGGTACACTCTTAACTAAATATCCAATAATAGACCTTCTTCAGTCTAACTGCGGACTATTTTGTTCCACAAGAATACCATTTTACCCTTAATCTGACCTTTAACCTTGAACACAATGGCTTCTGGCCTAAATCTGAACCACATTATCTCCCCACTTTTTCACTCTGACCTTTCTTTCCTAACCCCTTTTCCGGAACGAACCCCTCGGGGTGGCGAATGGAAACTGGCCATAAACAGATACAGCCATTGCGGCAAGGGGAGGTGTCCGCCGTGACCACAGCTAGCCTCCCTGTCTCTGTCCTTCAAACTTAAATTACCCTGTCTACTTCACCTTTACACACTTATGATTCAGTCATGACGCGAAGCTAGAGCATGCGCCGACAATGCCTCTAGTGCGTGTGCCTTTCCTTGGATCTCTGTATAACCATGAAGTCGTTGGGCGACATGGGGAGATCTGGTGGCCATTAAACAAACCTAACCCAGCCGGAGCCTGGAGAAACGGGGGACGTGTTTCGAAACTTTGCATGATTGGCTGAGTCGCTCGTTTTCTTTCCCACCATCCATTAGATGGATTTTTCTTATGCTATCAAAGAGTCCATATCAGAACATTCCTTAGCTGTTGAATAACGTCGTACAAAGCTAGTGTGTTACAATTCCACACAGGTCACCCAGCTGACGTTTCAGAGAATGGAAATGAATGATTACTGATGGAATAAATACTTCAAAATCCACTACTTTAGTGTCCAAGTCTAATTTTAACTAATCTAGGAATCCAATACCTTAAAATCCCACTTTATGAGTCTCGGGCCGTGGTCAATTGGATTGTCGCGAAGAGTTCGTCTCTGTTGTCCGAGAGTATCAAGCAGAACATCCCCACACAATGACATGGTCGTTGAGGAGTTAGGGTGTGATCATTAGGGTGACCCAGCTCAAATTATGGTATGATGGGAATGTTTCTGATAAAATAAAACATAATAACAGTATAGGATTTTATTCTAATGCTATCAAAGAGTCCATATGAGAACATTCCTTAGCTGTTGAAAAACGTCGTATAAAGCTAGTGTGTTACAATTCCACACAGGTCACCCAGCTGACGTTTCAGAGAATGGAAATGAATGATTACTGATAGAATAAATACTTCAAAATCCACTACTTTAGTGTCCAAGTTTAATTTTAACTAATCTAGGAATCCAATACCTTAAAATCCCACCTTATGAGTCTCGGGCCGTGGTCAATTGGATTGTCGCGAAGAGTTCGTCTCTGTTGTCCGAGAGTATCAAGCAGAACTTCCCACACAATGACATGGTCATTGAGGAGTTAGGGTGTAACCAATAGAGTGACCCAGCTCAAATTATGGTAGGATGGGAATGTTTCTGACAACATAAAACATAATAACAGTATAGGATTTTATTCTTAGAATACACCTTAATTTAATATATTTATTTACGAATGAGTGTACCATTTTATCTATCCTATCACTGTACATGATTTACTATTTAAACTTTAGTCGGACCACGAAACTTTGTGGTGAGACTAACGAGTGGAAGAGGTCAACTGACCGATTCCACTGAGTGAAGGCATTTAAATGTCTGCTTACATTCACTCCAGATGGAGGGCCTGTGATGGCATTTAGTGCATTAAATCACCAGTCATGGCCAATATCTCTCTAATTAATCTTATTTTGAGCTTACTTTCATTCTAAAATTAATCATCCCGACAATCGGTTTTAATATTAGAGTTTACCACTAAAATAGTTAAAACGTACTTATTTTAAACTGTCCACCTCTACCTCTTTATCTTTTACCCGAACCTTTCCCCTCTCGGACCCTCAGGGGTGCCGCCAGAGGGTAACAGGTTTGAGAGTGACGCCTATCCCGGCTCGGGGAGCAGAGAATTATTCACTGACCTTCTCCCTATCTCTCGACATCTCCAAATAATATCCCAGCAGGGATATGTGTCCCAACAGGGACACAGTTCTCTATCCCTCTCTTTCTCTCTCTCTCTCTCTCTCTCTTTTTTTCTCTCTCTCTTTCTCTCCCTATACCTCTCTCTCTCCATCCTCACCTTTCTCACTCTCTCTCTCTCTCTCTCTCTCTCTCTCTCTCTCTCTCTCTCTCTTTCTCTCCCTATCCTCACCCTATTTCTAAATTAGAGCTATTAAATAAATATTATATAAATAAATACATTTAGATTTAAATGAGGTAAAAATAATATATTTTTTCAAAATAATCCAGATGCAAATTTTATGCTAATGCTAGGTTAACAGTTAAGGCTAGGAACACATGCGACGTCATAACAATGTTAAAACTAACAAAAATATATCTAAAAAACTAATGCTAATTTTTTAGTTAAATGCTAACCTAAAAGCTAGTGCTAAAAACATAAACAAAAGGATGACATCTTTGAAAATAACAAAAATATCTCTAAAAACCAAATGCTAATTTCGAAGCTGAATGCTAAGCTAACATTATGCTAAATGCTAACAAGTGACATCATCACTGAGTTATAAGGTGCAATACCTCCTTTCAGCCACAGAGCCCTAGGTGCAAACAATTATTAACGTTGCAGTACCTCTAATTGGCCATAACACACTTTTTCATTTTAATCAATGCACTCCCTGATTTTTGGGAATTACCCAGAAGGCTCAGGGTTTGAGATTTTTTAAAAAAAGGAATTTTAAAAAAATATATCTCTAAAAAACCAAATGCTAATTTTGAAGCTAAATGCTAAGCTAACATTATGCTAAATGCTAACAAGTGACTTCATCACTTAGTTATAAGATGCAATACCTCCTTTCAGCCACAGAGCCCTAGGTCAAAAAAGTATAAACGTTGTAGTACCTCTGATTGGCCATAACACACATTTTCATTTTATTCAATGAACTCCCTGATTTTTGGGAATTACCCAGAAGGCTCGGGGTTTAAGTATTCGACTTTGAAAAGGGATTAAAACATAATAAACAAGTACAAATGTACATATTTTCTTGTAGATAACCTCTTTATTAATATCAGAGAACAAGATGGTATCATAAAATAGCACCTTTTCAAATTAAATAAAAATTCCTATGGAACCATGACTCAAAACAGTAGTTAAAAGCCTTAGTATACTGACGTTTTCAACACAAACGTCAAGACTTTCTCGGAAGCTTTGCGGTGTATGACGCTCCGAAATAGTCTATTTAGTACGACAAAGCTTGGGTTCCCTTAGTTGGGTCTCGGTCTGTCGGGCTGACACGGGGTTTGGGGTTTTTCCAAATAAGCAGTGCCCCATCACTGCTGACGTTGGTCAGACCTTGTCCCCCCAGGCCTGATGGGACCCTGCCTTTCTGGTGCGGTTTGTTAACCCGTCCCTCAGTTGGGTCTTGGTCTGTCGGGCTGATACGGGGTTTTGGGTCGTTTCGGTTAGGCAGTGCCCCTTCACTGCTGACATTGATTGGACCCGATCCCCCCAGGCCTGATGGGACCCTACCTTTCTGGTGCGGTTTGCTTCTCAGTCTGACTTTGGTCTACCATGGCTGAGAGAGGGGAGGCGGAGTTCTTTTTGACTAAGCAGTGCCCCATCACTGCTGATGTTGATCGGACCTGTTTCCCCCGGCTTTGGGTGATTCGATCTGGACTGGTATGACACGTTCTCGGAGCTGGAATACCCTTTCTTCTTGGGGGGGATCACCTGCTCTTCGGACCCAACTGATTTAAAACTGGGGAAACCAGAAATGGTGCAAACAATTGGTTTTAAGTGAGTTGGTTGGTAAGTTAATTTATAATTACACCATAACTGACTTTACAAAGTAATACAATTTTTATTAATAAGGTTTAATAATAGTACAATTTATATACTTTCCTATTGGTTCATTCCATACTTCTAAAGTAAGAACAACTTGCGAAACCTCTGATTTCGTGCGGGTCGGTTAACCCAGTCTTTCTCTACGTCAAAGCTCACTGACCTGACCCAACCCTAACACTACCAGTCCTTTTCCCCTAGTTGGGAGCATTTAGAAAACAACACAAAGCCGGGACCTTGATCAACCTGGCGGGGCCACCCTAGAGTGAGAGCGTCTGGTGATAATGGCCGAAACACTCGATGATCTCTGGGTCCACTACTGATGATGTGTTCCAAACAAAACTCACAAAGGACTATTTTTGTTCCCCAAACTCTTCTAGTTTGGAATACAAAAAAACAACTGACTATTTTTCACAAGGGCTATTTGGCCATTTGCTCCCCGCTCGTTATCCTTCTACTCTTATGCAAAATAAAATTAGGCGAGAATAATACTCCACAATTTCTCAGCAATAAAGTGAGCACCTAATCTTTATCTTACCCCTAAACTTAACCACTCAGACTTAATGCCTAACCTTAAGTTGGTGTCAATCAAACAGTAGACCATCTTATCTTTAATTTAAGCTCTAAACCTAACCACTCTGGCTGCTTGTCTAATTCTAATATACATCTTTATAAAAAGCGTACTTCTTCTGTCTTTTGGCAGATGTCTTACCGATCATTGTGGCTAATTTAACCACTTACTACGAACAATACATCTACACAAATGGCTATCTGACTCTTAATTATAACCACTAAAATTAACTTATGGTACACTCTTAACTAAATATCCAATAATAGACCTTCTTCAGTCTAACTGCGGACTATTTTGTTCCACAAGAATACCATTTTACCCTTAATCTGACCTTTAACCTTGAACACAATGGCTTCTGGCCTAAATCTGAACCACATTATCTCCCCACTTTTTCACTCTGACCTTTCTTTCCTAACCCCTTTTCCGGAACGAACCCCTCGGGGTGGCGAATGGAAACTGGCCATAAACAGATACAGCCATTGCGGCAAGGGGAGGTGTCCGCCGTGACCACAGCTAGCCTCCCTGTCTCTGTCCTTCAAACTTAAATTACCCTGTCTACTTCACCTTTACACACTTATGATCCTCTGTCTGAACAGGCTGCACATTAAATGGAAACTGAGCAATCTGGTGCCACTAAATGTTTTTAAAGCTCGGTTGGATGCTACTCAATCAGAAGCTGTTGGTACCTGCTCATGTGGATAATGATGTAAATGATGCTGTATGATGTCCTTTTGTTGTTCTGTTTATGTTTGTATGTTTCATGTGGAACTACTTGAGCAGGTCTCCCTTGGAAAAGAGATCAATGATCTCACTGGGATTCATCTGTATAAATAAAGGTTTGAAATGAAATGAATTTCTTTGTGTGAAACAGTGTTTTGGCACTTTCAAAACTCTACCATCATTGACCGGAGAAATTGGGTCGATGTTGTTTTCAATCTGACCGTTAATATTCCAGTGAGACGAAGTACGTACAATAACCGGAGTGATCCCATGTTCATTTTGTCCCAAAACCGGAGCATTCCCTCAGCCTCAATATTGCTGTTCTCCCTGAACAGACTAATCAAACCAACAAGACACAGGTGAGGAGGGAGGAGACAACACAGGGCACCAGGTGAATACTAAAGTGAAAGTGAAAGTTAGCACTTAAGAACTTTTACTTTAACACTTTTACTTTTACTTTAGCACTTTTACTTTATCACTTTTACTACTTTAAAGAGTCCTCTCCTGTTGATGTTCAGCTGTATATCAGTATGTAGTGTCTCTACTTTAAAGAGTCCTCTCCTGCTGATGTTCAGGTGTATATCAGTATGTAGTGTCTCTACTTTAAAGAGTCCTCTCTTGCTTATGTTCAGCTGTATATCAGTATGTAGTGTCTCTACTTTAAAGAGTCCTCTCCTGCTGATGTTCAGGTGTATATCAGTATGTAGAGTCTCTACTTTAAAGAGTCCTCTCCTGCTGATGTTCAGGTGTATATCAGTATGTAGTGTCTCTACTTTAAAGAGTCCTCTCCTGCTGATGTGCAGGTGTATATCAGTATGTAGAGTCTCAACTTTAAAGAGTCCTCTTCTGCTGATGTTCAGGTGTATATCAGTATGAAGTGTCTCTACTTTAAAGAGTCCTCTCCTGCTGATGTTCAGGTGTATATCAGTGTGTAGTGTCTCTACTTTAAAGAGTCCTCTCCTGCTGATGTTCAGGTGTATATCAGTGTGTAGTGTCTCTACTTTAAAGAGTCCTCTCCTGCTGATGTTCAGGTGTATATCAGTCTGTAGTGTCTCTACTTTAAAGAGTCCTCTCTGCTGATGTTCAGGTGTATATCAGTGTGTAGTGTCTCTACTTTAAAGAGTCCTCTCCTGCTGATGTTCAGGTGTATATCAGTATGTAGTGTCTTTACTTTAAAGAGTCCTCTCCTGCTGATGTTCAGGTTTATATTGGTATGTAGTGTCTCTACTTTAAAGAGTCCTCTCCTGCTGATGTTCAGGTTTATATCGGTATGTAGTGTCTCTACTTTAAAGAGTCAATATTCTGGTCAATAATCTAATAACCAAACTGTTTTTAACACATGCTGTTTATTTTGAATCCTCTGCAATCTGTACACCTTACAGTAATACTTATAATCATTATTATATCCGTCACAGTTGCATAATGTTCAGATCAGAGAAATACATCTTAAACCTTTAAAAACCTGCAGGAGCGAAGTCACCGTTCATAGTTAATGTTTATATATTTTATTTACTGACGTCTGATGGAGGTCAGATTAAATTAAGCTATTACAATTTTAAATTGAAATCAGTCCTATCATTTTTATTAACCTTTAAAACAAATATCCACAGTTTCTCTTTGCTGCCAGTCTTTGTGCTAAGCTATGCTATCAGTCTTTGTGCTAAGCTATGCTATCAGTCTTTGTGCTAAGCTATGCTATCAGTTTCCTTCTGATGCCAGTCTTTGTGCTAAGCTATGCTATCAGTCTTTGTGCTAAGCTATGCTATCAGTTTCCTTCTGATGCCAGTCTTTGTGCTAAGCTATGCTATCAGTCTTTGTGCTAAGCTATGCCATCAGTTTCCCACTGATGCCAGTCTTTGTGCTAAGCTATGCTATCAGTTTCCCTCTGCTCCCAGTCTTTCTGCTAAGATATGCTTATAGTTTCTCTCTGTTTCCAGTCTTTGTGCTTGGCTATGCTAACAGTTTCTCTCCGATGCCAGTCATTGTGCTAAGCTATGCTCACAGTTTCTCTCCGTTTCCAGTCTTTGTGCTAAGCTATGCTATCAGTTTCCCTTTGCTGCCAGTCTTTGTGCTAAGCTATGCTATCAATTTCCCTCTGCTGCCAGTCTTTGTTCTAAGCTAACAGTGGCTTGTGATGCTGCGTTCAGGTTCTAGTTTTGACTCGTTGCTGCCCCCTGCAGGATGGACAGGAAACTGATTAATGATCTGAATGTTGATTGGACATTGAAACATGTTGGTCTCCATGGAAACCTCATTGATAAAAGCTTTTTATAAATATAACTCTTAAATATATTATTGTTATCAAAAGTGGATGTCCACGTGACCCCGCCTCTCAGCCAATCACAGCGCAGGATTGTCAGCAGCTCGTCAGCGTCGCGCTGCAGAGAGAGAGACAGCCAATAAATACCATAATATAAATAAATGTATTTCCTTTAATAGTTGTATTGCTCTGAAGTGTGGAAGAGCAGCGGCCTATCAGGTGTTCAGGAGCGTTTACCATCATCTGTTTGCAGGTGAGAAACCTGTCTGACAGTGAAAGCACCACAGAAGAAGAAGGGTTGATTTTGACAGTTTTTAATATATTTAAAACATCAGAAAAACATACAGCGGCTTTAATCAAGTCCAACGTCTCCGTCTGTCCCACAGTGTCTCTGATCTGCAAACAGACAGGAAACCATTGTCCTCCTCGTCTTCATCAGCCTCTAACGCTCAGTAAGGCCTACCTGTGCGGCCCCTGAGGGCCCCCCGGCCTCAGCTTGGACAACACGTTTCACAGTTTAACTTTCAGGAAGAGAAACAGAAGTGACAGCGTTTCACACCGTGCAGCGTCCAATCAGAACGCAGCAATAAGGTAAAGACTCACATTGAGAGTAATCCCCCATTAACAGTCCACATTATTCTCTAAATGTTTACATACCCCTCCATCTTAATTCGTGTTATCATTACATGTGTAAATGTGTGACATCATCGTGCTGCCAGCCAACCAGCTGCCCCTCCAGGACTAATAATAAACACATGACAGACCAGACCTTGTTTCCCATGATGCACCTGGACAGTGCCTCTTTAAACGCTGCCACTGACTGACACCTGAGATGGAGGCCCCGCCCCCACGAGAAGCACCGCCCACTGCCCACTGAACAGGAAGCAGTGTGACAGACAGGTACATGAGGGGGGAGGCCCTCCTGTTGAGGGGGTGGTTGTGTTTAGAGACGGGGGGTAGTTGTGTTTCTTGTCGGGGGGTAGTTGTGTTTCTTGTCGGGGGTAGTTGTGTTGTAGGGCTGTACTCGAATGTTCGTTGGCCAACTATTCGGGTTTTAATGTCGCGTTCACTCCGTCACGACGCAAACGGCACGCTGCACACGCCTGAACACAAAATGCCGGAGACTCCGGCTGTGGGGCGACGGTGAGAAGAAGGCAGTGTGCCAAGTCACCGGGTGCTGTAAGCACTAGCCTAGCTTAGCTTAGCCTAGCTTAGCTGTCGTCAAGCTGCCGTGATGATTCGGGGGGCAGTTGTTTAGAGTCGGGGGGTAGTTGTTCAGAGTCGGGGGGTAGTTGTTCAGAGTCGGGGGGTAGTTGTTCAGAGTCGGGGGGTAGTTGTTTCAGAGTCGGGGGGTAGTTGTTCAGAGTCGGGGGGTAGTTGTTCAGAGTCGGGGGGCAGTTGTTCAGAGTCGGGGGGCAGTTGTTCAGAGTCGGGGGGCAGTTGTTCAGAGTCGGGGGGTGCTACGTCTCGAACTGAGTGAGCAGCGCCCGGACTTCGGGCGTCAGCTGCTTGGCGGCGCTGGCGGCCTCGGCGATGGCCCGGCGGTACGGACCCTTCCTCTTCCGGTCGAAGCGGCACTGGAAGCTCTCCAGGAAGGGGGACAGCTGGGGCAGGGGGAGGAAGGAGGTGGTGGGGGAGCCGAACCACGACACCCTGGCCTCCTGGCGCACAGCCAGCCCCGTGTCACTGCGGCGAGACACCGTGATGCTCAGTACCCTCGCCGGCCACCAGGGGAACCCAGAGATCTTCGCCCACACGATGTCGCCCAAACACAGCGAGCGCCCGTCGGGGAGGAGCACTTTCGAGACGGGCTTAGAGAACACCGGGGGGGAGGAAGAGGAGGAGGAGGAGGAGGAAGAGGTGGACGACTTACGCCTCCTCTTCATCTCACCCTCCTCTTCCTCACCCTCCACCGGGGGAGGGGGGGGCGACTTACGCCTCCTCTTCATCTCACCCTCCTCTTCCTCACCCTCCACCGGGGGAGGGGACGTGGAGGACTTATGCCTCCTCTTCATCTCACCCTCCTCTTCCTCACCCTCCATCAGGGGAGGGGATGTGGAGGACTTATGCCTACTCTTCATCTCACCCTCCTCTTCCTCACCCTCCACCGGGGGAGGGGACATAGAGGACTTACACCTCCTCTTCAGATCCCCCCCCTCACCCTCACCGTCAGCTAGTGTCTCATTGGCTCTAGGGGAGGAGGAGGCGGGGCAAAGCGGGTCTAACAAGGCGGGTCCAGGGGGGGGGAGGTCAAAGGTCTCTGTGGAGCTGCACTCTGAGGGGGGGGAGGAGCAGCGGGGGGGGACACATGGCCTCACAGAGCAGGGGCTCCAGGGGAGGAGCTGTGCTGAAGGGAGGGGGAGTCGTGGGGGCAGGGCTTATAATGGGTTTGTGGGGGGGGGAGCGAGAGCTCAGTTTGGGGGGGGGAAGGGGGGGGGCTGATTCTGGGAGGGGGGGGGCACCTGGTCGTCTGTTCGATACCTTTGAGGTTTGAGCCGCATCCTGGGCGGTAGTGAGGGGGGAGTGCTCTGCAGCCGGCGGGTGAAGTGGACCCTCTGGTTCTGCAGGGAGGAGGCCCGGGTCACTGCCTTCCTGCAGGGCTGCTCCTGGTCCTGGTCCTGCTCCTTCTTCAGGTTCTGCCGGGCTTTGGAGACGTCAGCAGCCGGGCCCCTGGAGGGGGGGGGCTTTCTTAGAGTTCAAACACAGGCGGCCGGTGGCTCCGCCCCTCAGGACCCGGGAGGAGGTGGGGAGGGCCGAAGACGATACGTGGATCCCTGAGGGGGGCCGTCTGTCGTTAGGGGGCCGTCTGTCGTTAGGGGGCCGTCTGTCGTCCCCTCTCAGCCGTTTGACCTCAGCAGAAACAGGTCCTTCAGCAGCTCTCCGCCGCCGCGATGCCTCCTCCTTCAGCTCCACGGGGCCCTTGCGGGACTCCCTGCCCCCCCCCACCACACCTTTGCACTTGTCGCAGAGCACCTGGCGGGGGCGGAGCTTAATGGCGTTCATGATGGAGGTGGGCTCCTCGCAGCGGTAGCGTCTCTTGGGACGGCGGATCTTCCGCAGCAGGGGCTGAGGTAAAGCCTGGTTGTAGGTGTCCCTGAGGAACAGGGGGGGGGGTACGGAGCCCCCTCCTGGAACAGCGGCGGCAGTTTGGACCTTGGGGGGGGAGGGGGTGAAACCTCTTCCTGTTTGGTGGATGCTTCCACTTCAGGCAGTGATATCATCAGAGGGCGACTAACCCGGTCGTCTCTCCGGGGGAGCACGGTGATGGGGATCCCGTACGGTCCGAACCTGCAACAAACACAACATGAGAACCTTAAAGACTCAAACACAACATGAGAACCTTAAAGACTCAAACCAAGCGAGAGAACCAGTTGAAAAATGTCTATCAAATCTTAGTTGATAAGAAAAAAGCCCAATAACTTATTTTCATAACACATGAAGGAATGAAACCTCTCATCATTTCAATCGGAAGCTTCAGAGTAAACCCTCTGGAGGGCTGCTGCTGTTCTGAAAGCATCGTGTACCTGCATCTGATTGGCTGTGCTGAGGTATGACTGAAGCTACACCTCAGCGGCCCAGCCCGTCTTATATTCCTCTGGCTCTCGTGAAAACAGAGCCCCTGGTTCAGACGGTTCACTTCAGGCTAAGAATCTCAGTGGGTCTCAGACGGTGTGCTCCGTTTGAGTGATTCCTCAAAAATGCATGAATAAAAACTAAAAAATGTAACGAAGTGAAATAAGGTAAGATCAACTTTTAAAACTTGAGAGCTAAAACTAGTCTCGACTGAGAGGAGGGAGACTCCCAGCTATCAATGAACCAGCCGTTTCTCTAGCTTCCTCGCGCCTCAGGCTGGAAGCATGTGTGTTTCCTCCATTCCTGTCCATGTGTCTCCTCTCAGGGACCTCTGTCCATGTGTCTCTCGGGACCTCGTCCATGTGTCTCTCGGGACCTCTCAGTGTCCCTCGGGACCTCTGTCCATGTGTCTCCTCTCAGGGACCCTGTCTGTGTCCCTCAGGGCCTCTGTCCCTCGTGTCTCCTCTCAGGGACCTCTGTCCATGTGTCTCCTCTCAGGGACCTCTGGCCATGTGTCTCCTCTCAGGGACCTCTGGCCATGTATCTCCTAATCGCTACACCCGGCCTGCTCTCCTCTATCCCCCGTGCTCCATGAGATCCAGCATCTAGCTTCAGGCGGCCTGTGGAACTGCAGTCAGCTGTTCCTCAGGCTGACTTCATCTCTGGCTACGCCTCCCTGCAGTCTCTGCTCTCACGGAGACCTGGATTACTCCATCCAACACATCCACCCAGCAGCTCTCTCCACAGCATGCTCCTTCTCCCATACACCCAGACCCACTGGCAGAGGAGGTGGCACTGGTCCTGCTCTCCACAGCATGCTCTTTCCCATACACCCCTGCAGAGGGGTGCATGGTCCTGCTCTCCCACATGCCCTTCTCCCATACACCCAGACCCCCTGGCAGAGGAGGGGCACTGGTCTCCTGCTCTCTCCACATGGAGCTTCTCCCTCTTCAAGCTTCCTAACTTCACTCCTTCCACCTCTGAACTCCATGTTGTCACGGTAACCCATCCTATACAATGACCCCTTGTTGTTCTCTACCGTCCACCAGGCGCCTTGGGGGACTTCCTGGAGGACTTAGACCCTCTACTCTCACACATCCTGAACCTGGCCCTCCCGCTGTACTTCTCGGAGACTTCGACCTCCAGACGGGGAAGATAGACGAACTAACATCTCTGTTCACCGCCTTTGCTTTCTCACTGTCTCCATCCCCACCCACTCATAAAGCTGGCAGTGTCCTTGATCTCATATCCTCAAGGAACTGCTCTACTTCTAACCTCTCTGTAGGATGACCCACTCCTCCGATCACTTCTTCATTTCATTCTCTCTACCCCTTTCCAAAGATAACAAACTAATCTCTTCTCATCCTGCACCTGTCCGCCGTAACCTCCGTTCCCTCTCCCCCTCTACCTTCGCCTCCTCTCCCCCTCTCCCTTTGCCTCCTCGGTGCTCTCAGCCCTACCTTCCTCTGACTCCTTCCAACTCCTACCTCCAAACTCTGCTGCAAAAACTCTCCTCTCTCCTCCTCTCTGGACTCTCTCTGTCCTCTCACATCCTCTCTGGACTCTCTCTCCTCTCTGGACTCTCTCTGTCCTCTCTCCTCCTCTCTGGACTCTCTCTGTCCTCTCTCTCCTCTCTGGACTCTCTCTGTCCTCTCTCCTCCTCTCTGGACTCTCTCTGTCCTCTCTCCTCCTCTCTGGACTCTCTCTCTCCTCTCACATCCTCTCTGGACTCTCTCTCCTCTCTGGACTCTCTCTGTCCTCTCTCCTCCTCTCTGGACTCTCTCTGTCCTCTCTCCTCCTCTCTGGACTCTCTCTGTCCTCTCTCCTCCTCTCTGTCCTCTCACATCCTCTCTGGACTCTCTCTCCTCTCTGGACTCTCTCTGTCCTCTCTCCTCCTCTCTGGACTCTCTCATCCTCTCTGGACTCTCTCTCTCCTCTCTCCTCCTCTCTGGACTCTCTCTCTCCTCCTCTCTGGACTCTCTCTGTCCTCTCTCCTCCTCTCTGTCCTCTCTCATCCTCTCTGTCCTCTCACATCCTCTCTGTCCTCTCTGTCCTCTCACATCCTCTCTGTCATCTCACATCCTCTCTGGACTCTCTCATCCTCTCTGGACTCTCTCTCCTCTCTCCTCCTCTCTGGACTCTCTCATCCTCTCTGGACTCTCTCTCTCCTCTCTCATCCTCTCTGGACTCTCTCTCTCCTCTCTCCTCCTCTCTGGACTCTCTCATCCTCTCTGGACTCTCTCTCTCCTCCTCTCTGGACTCTCTCTCCTCTCTCATCCTCTCTGGACTCTCTCTCTCCTCCTCTCTGGACTCTCTCTGTCCTCTCTCATCCTCTCTGGACTCTCTCTCCTCTCTCATCCTCTCTGGACTCTCTCTCTCCTCCTCTCTGGACTCTCTCTGTCCTCTCACATCCTCTCTGTCCTCTCACATCCTCTCTGTCCTCTCACATCCTCTCTGGACTCTCTCATCCTCTCTGGACTCTCTCATCCTCTCTGGACTCTCTCATCCTCTCTGGACTCTCTCTCTCCTCTCTCCTCCTCTCTGGACTCTCTCTCTCCTCTCTCCTCCTCTCTGGACTCTCTCATCCTCTCTGGACTCTCTCTCTCCTCTCTCATCCTCTCTGGACTCTCTCTCCTCTCTCATCCTCTCTGGACTCTCTCTCTCCTCCTCTCTGGACTCTCTCTGTCCTCTCACATCCTCTCTGGACTCTCTCTGTCCTTTCTCATCCTCTCTGGACTCTCTCTGTCCTCTCTCATCCTCTCTGGACTCTCTCTGTCCTCTCACATCCTCTCTGGACTCTCTCTGTCCTCTCACATCCTCTCTGTCCTCTCTCATCCTCTCTGTCATCTCACATCCTCTCTGGACTCTCTCTCTCCTCTCACATCCTCTCTGGACTCTCTCTCTCCTCTCACATCCTCTCTGGACTCTCTCTCCTCTCTGGACTCTCTCTGTCCTCTCTCCTTCTCTCTGGACTCTCTCTGTCCTCTCTCCTCCTCTCTGGACTCTCTCATCCTCTCTGGACTCTCTCTATCCTCTCTCCTCCTCTCTGGACTCTCTCTCTCCTCTCACATCCTCTCTGGACTCTCTCCTCCTCTCTGGACTCTCTCTGTCCTCTCTCCTCCTCTCTGGACTCTCTCTGTCCTCTCTCATCCTCTCTGGATTCTCTCTATTCTCTCACATCCTCTCTGGACTCTCTCCTCCTCTCTGGACTCTCTCTGTCCTCTCTCCTCCTCTCTGGACTCTCTCTCCTCTCACATCCTCTCACATCCTCTCTAGAATCTCTCTGTCCTCTCACATCCTCTCTGTCCTCTCTCCTCCTCTCTGGACTCTCTCATCCTCTCTGGACTCTCTCTCCTCTCTCCTCCTCTCTGGACTCTCTCTGTCCTCTCTCCTCCTCTCTGGACTCTCTCATCCTCTCTGGACTCTCTCTTTCCTCTCTCCTCCTCTCTGGACTCTCTCTGTCCTCTCTCCTCCTCTCTGGACTCTCTCCTCCTCTCTGGACTCTCTCTGTCCTCTCACATCCTCTCTGTCCTCTCACATCCTCTCTGTCCTCTCTCCTCCTCTCTGGACTCTCTCATCCTCTCTGGACTCTCTGTCCTCTCTCCTCCTCTCTGGACTCTCTCTGTCCTCTCTCATCCTCTCTGGACTCTCTCTCTTATCTCTCCTCCTCTCTGGACTCTCTCTGTCCTTTCTCATCCTCTCTGGACTCTCTCTCTCCTCTCTCTGTCCTCTCTCCTCCTCTCTGGACTCTCTCTGTCCTCTCTCATCCTCTCTGGACTCTCTCTGTCCTCTCACATCCTCTCTGTCCTCTCTCCTCCTCTCTGGACTCTCTCATCCTCTCTGGACTCTCTCTCCTCTCTCCTCCTCTCTGGACTCTCTCATCCTCTCTGGACTCTCTCTCTCCTCTCTCCTCCTCTCTGGACTCTCTCTCTCCTCTCTCCTCCTCTCTGGACTCTCTCATCCTCTCTGGACTCTCTCTCTCCTCTCTCATCCTCTCTGGACTCTCTCTCCTCTCTCCTCCTCTCTGGACTCTCTCTGTCCTCTCTCCTCCTCTCTGGACTCTCATCCTCTCTGGACTCTCTCTCCTCCTCTCTGGACTCTCTCTGTCCTCTCTCATCCTCTCTGGGCTCTCTCTGTCCTCTCACATCCTCTCTGGACTCTCTCTGTCCTTTCTCATCCTCTCTGGACTCTCTCTGTCCTCTCTCATCCTCTCTGGACTCTCTCTGTCCTCTCACATCCTCTCTGGACTCTCTCTGTCCTCTCACATCCTCTCTGTCCTCTCTCATCCTCTCTGGACTCTCTCTCTCCTCTCACATCCTCTCTGGACTCTCTCTCCTCTCTGGACTCACTCTCTCCTCTCACATCCTCTCTGGACTCTCTCTCCTCTCTGGACTCTCTCTGTCCTCTCTCCTTCTCTCTGGACTCTCTCTGTCCTCTCTCCTCCTCTCTGGACTCTCTCATCCTCTCTGGACTCTCTCTATCCTCTCTCCTCCTCTCTGGACTCTCTCTCTCCTCTCACATCCTCTCTGGACTCTCTCCTCCTCTCTGGACTCTCTCTGTCCTCTCTCCTCCTCTCTGGACTCTCTCTGTCCTCTCTGGACTCTCTCTGTCCTCTCACATCTTCTCCGGACTCTCTCCTCCTCTCTGGACTCTCTCTGTCCTCTCTCCTCCTCTCTGGACTCTCTCTCCTCTCACATCCTCTCTGGACTCTCTCTGTCCTCTCACATCCTCTCTAGACTCTCTCTGTCCTCTCACATCCTCTCTAGACTCTCTCTGTCCTCTCACATCCTCTCTGTCCTCTCTCCTCCTCTCTGGACTCTCTCATCCTCTCTGGACTCTCTCTCCTCTCTGGACTCTCTCTGTCCTCTCTCCTCCTCTCTGGACTCTCTCATCCTCTCTGGACTCTCTCTTTCCTCTCTCCTCCTCTCTGTCCTCTCTCCTCCTCTCTGGACTCTCTCCTCCTCTCTGGACTCTCTCGGTCCTCTCTCCTCCTCTCTGGACTCTCTCTCCTCTCACATCCTCTCTGGACTCTCTCTGTCGTCTCACATCCTCTCTAGACTCTCTCTGTCCTCTCACATCCTCTCTGTCCTCTCTCCTCCTCTCTGGACTCTCTCATCCTCTCTGGACTCTCTCTCTCCTCTCTCCTCCTCTCTGGACTCTCTCTCTCCTCTCTCCTCCTCTCTGGACTCTCTCATCCTCTCTGGACTCTCTGTCCTCTCTCCTCCTCTCTGGACTCTCTCTTTCCTCTCTCCTCCTCTCTGGACTCTCTCTGTCCTCTCTCCTCCTCTCTGGACTCTCTCTGTCCTCTCTCATCCTCTCTGGACTCTCTCTCTGTCCTTTCTCATCCTCTCTGGACTCTCTCTCTCCTCTCTCTGTCCTCTCTCCTCCTCTCTGGACTCTCTCTGTCCTCTCTCATCCTCTCTGGACTCTCTCTGTCCTCTCACATCATCTCTGGACTCTCTCTGTCCTCTCACATCCTCTCTGGACTCTCTCCTCCTCTCTGGACTCTCTCTGTCCTCTCTCCTCCTCTCTGGACTCTCTCTGTCCTCTCTCATCCTCTCTGGACTCTCTCTGGACTCTCTCTGTCCTCTCACATCCTCTCTGGACTCTCTCCTCCTCTCTGGACTCTCTCTGTCCTCTCTCCTCCTCTCTGGACTCTCTGTCCTCTCACATCCTCTCTAGACTCTCTCTGTCCTCTCACATCCTCTCTGTCCTCTCTCCTCCTCTCTGGACTCTCTCATCCTCTCTGGACTCTCTCTGTCCTCTCTCCTCCTCTCTGGACTCTCTCATCCTCTCTGGACTCTCTCTTTCCTCTCTCCTCCTCTCTGGACTCTTTCTGTCCTCTCTCCTCCTCTCTGGACTCTCTCTGTCCTCTCTCATCCTCTCTGGACTCTCTCTCTTATCTCTCCTCCTCTCTGGACTTTCTCTGTCCTTTCTCATCCTCTCTGGACTCTCTCTCTCCTCTCTCTGTCCTCTCCCCTCCTCTCTGGACTCTCTCTGTCCTCTCTCATCCTCTCTGGACTCTCTCTGTCCTCTCACATCATCTCTCATCCTCTCTGTCCTCTCACATCCTCTCTGGACTCTCTCTCTCCTCTCACATCCTCTCTGGACTCTCTCTGTCCTCTCACATCCTCTCTGGACTCTCTCTGTCCTCTCACATCCTCTCTGGACTCTCTCTCCTCTCTGTCTTCTCTGGACTCCCTCTCTCCTCTCACATCCTCTCTGGACTCTCTCTGTCCTCTCATATCCTCTCTGGACTCTCTCTGTCCCCTCACATCCTCTCTGGACTCTCTCTGTCCTCTCACATCCTCTCTGGACTCTCTCTCTCCTCTCTGTCTTCTCTGGACTCCCTCTGTCCTCTCACATCCTCTCTGGACTCTCTCTGTCCTCTCACATCCTCTCTGGACTCTCTCTGTCCTCTCACATCCTCTCTAGACTCCCTCTCTCCTCTCTGGACTCTCTCTGTCCTCTCACATCCTCTCTGGACTCTCTCTCTCCTCTCTGGACTCTCTCTGTCCTCTCACATCCTCTCTGGACTCTCTCTCTCCTCTCTGGACTCTCTCTGTCCTCTCACATCCTCTCTGGACTCTCTCTCTCCTCTCTGTCCTCTCACATCCTCTCTGGACTCTCTCTCTCCTCTCTGGACTCTCTCTCTCTCTCCTCTCTGTCCTCTCTGGACTCTCTCTGTCCTCTCACATCCTCTCTGGACTCTCTCTATCCTCTCACATCCTCTCTGGACTCTCTCTGTCCTCTCACATCCTCTCTGTCTTCTCACATCCTCTCTGTCCTCTCACATCCTCTCTGGACTCTCTCTCTCCTCTCTGGACTCTTTCTGTCCTCTCACATCCTCTCTGGACTCTCTCTCCTCTCTGGACTCTCTCTGTCCTCTCACATCCTCTCTGGACTCTCTCTATCCTCTCTTTCCTCTCTGGACTCTCTCTCTCTCCTCTCTGTCCTCTCTCTGTCCTCTCACATCCTCTCTGGACTCTCTCTCTCCTCTCTGTCCTCTCTGGACTCTCTCTGTCCTCTCACATTCTCTCTGGACTCTCTCTCTCCTCTCTTTCCTCTCTGGACTCTCTCTCTCTCTCTCCTCTCTTTCCTCTCTGGACTCTCTCTGTCCTCTCACATCCTCTCTGGACTCTCTCTCTCCTCTCACATCCTCTCTGGACTCTCACATCCTCTCTGGACTCTCTCTGTCATCTCACATCCTCTCTGGACTCTCTCTCTCCTCTCTGTCCTCTCTGGAATCTCTCTGTCCTCTCACATCCTCTCTGGACTCTCTCTCTCCTCTCTGTCCTCTCTGGACTCTCTCCTCCTCTCACATCCTCTCTGGACTCTCTCTCTCCTCTCTGGACTCTCTCTGTCCTCTCACATCTCGGCAGGCTCGTTAGTCCGCTCCTGCTCCCTGGCTAAATGACGCACTGCGTGCTGATAGAACCGTCCTTCGGGCAGCAGAGCGGAAACGGTGGAAATCCAAACACTGTGACGACCTCCTAACCCATCAGGCTCTCCTCTCCTCTTTCTCTGCTTCCATCTCTCAGGCAAAAAGCACTTTCTTTCAAGATAAGATCCAATCTTCCTATTCCAATCCCAAAAAACTATTTTCCATCTTCTCCACCCTCTTGGACCCCCCCAAAGCCCCTTCCCCCTCCTCCCTCCTGGACCCCCCCCAAAGCCCCTTCCCCCTCCTCCCTCCTGGACCCTCCCAAAACCCCTCCCCCCTCCTCCCTTCTGTCTAGCGACTTTGTTAACCACTTTGAAAAAAAGGTTGATGATATTCGCTCTTCTTCTTCTGACTCACCTCTCCTCACCGCTGGGTCTCCAGACCCTCCTTCCACCCGCACACTGACCTCCTTTTCCCCTCTCTCTCCAAGTGAGGTTCCTACCCTCATTACCTCTGCCCGCCACCTGTCCTCTGGACCCTGTCCCTTCAAACCTCCTTCAGACTATCGCTCCTGATATTCTACCATTTCATCAACACTTCTCTAACTTCTGGTCACTTTCCAAACAGTCTCAAGGAGGCGAGAGTAAACCCTCTCCTAAAGAAACCCACTCTCGACCCGTCTGATGTTATAAACTACAGGCCTGTCTCTCTCCTCCCGTTCCCGTCTAAAACACTTGAACGCGCTGTCTTTAGACAACTCTCCTGCTATCTCCATCAGAACAACCTTCTGGATCCGCACCAGTCTGGTTTCAAGGCAGGTCACTCCACAGAAACTGCCCTCCTTGCTGTCACTGAGGAACTGCACACGGCCAAAGCAGCCTCCCTCTCCTCTGTCCTCGTCCTGTTGGACCTGTCTGCTGCATTCGACACGGTGAATCATCAGATCCTCCTTCACTCTCCAAGAACTTGGAGTTTCAGGCTCTGCACTTTCCCTCCTCACCTCATACCTCAAAGACCGCACCTACAGGGTAACTTGGAGAGGGTCCGAGTCCGACCCTTGTCAATTAACTACAGGGGTCCCTCAGGGCTCTGTTCTTGGTCCCCTCCTCTTCTCCTTGTACACAAACTCGCTCGGATCAGTCATTAGCCCGCATGGTTTTTCATACCACTGCTACGCTGACGACACCCAATGAATCCTGTCCTTCCCCCGCTCAGAGACCCAGGTCGTCGCACGCATCTCTGCTCGTCTAGCGGACATCTCTCAGTGGATGTCCGCTCATCACCTTAAGCTCAACCTCGACAAAACTGAACTGCTTTTCCTTCAGGGAAAAGATTGTCCCACTCTTGACCTGACTATCAACATCGGCCCCTCTGCTGTTTCCCCGACTCAGACTGCAAGGACTCTGGGTGTGACCCTAGTTAACAACCTGTCCTTCACTGCAAACATCGCTGCTCCAACCCGCTGCTGCAGATACACGCTCTACAGCATCGGGAGGACGCGTCCCCAGCTGACCCAGAGAGCCACGCAGGTTCTGGTCCATGCTCTCGTCACCTCACTAGACTACTGCAGCTCCCTCCTGCTGGTCTGCCTGCATGTGCCATCCGACCTCTCTCACCCAGAATGCAGCGGCTCGTCTGGTCTTCAACCTTCCTGAATGTTCCACACCACGCCGCTCCTCCGCTCCCTCCACTGGCTTCCGGTAACTGCTAGAATCCACTTCAAGACCCTGGTGCCTGCGCACCATGCTGCGAATGGATCTGGGCCTTCCTACATCCAGGACGTGGTTAAACCGTGCAATACAATTGTTACTCTTAGAAACAAAATAAATGACCTCTTACCTTCGACCAGTATAGTGTTATCAACAGCTCCCGGAATCGTAAGTTCTAATATTACACTAGATAGTAAACTAGAATGCTTTTCAGCCATTAACCTTGAACAATTACATTCCATGATTCTTTCTTCTAAACCATCAACGTGCATGTTAGACCCAATTCCAACTAAGCTGCTGAAGGAAGTGTTTCCATTAATTAGCACTTCTTTATTAAAGATTATGAATATGTCTTTATTATCAGGCTATGTTCCACAATCATTCAAAGTAGCAGTGATAAAACCGCTTCTTAAAAAGCACAACCTCCATCCAGAGGTTTTAGCCAACTATAGACCTGTTTCTAATCTTCCGTTCCTCTCAAAGATTCTTGAGAAAGCGGTCGCTAAACAGCTGTTACTTAAAAAACAATGATTTATTTGAAGATTTTCAGTCTGGCTTTAGAACACATCATAGCACAGAGACAGCTCTGGTTAAAGTCACACAGGACATTCTAATAGCCTCAGACAAGGGACTTGTCTCTCTTCTTGTGTTGCTCGATCTCAGTGCTGCATTTGATACTATCGACCATGACATCCTATTGCAAAGACTAGAGCACTTGGTTGGCATACAGGGAACTGCTTTAGGCTGGTTCAGGTCCTATCTATCTGAAAGCTCTCAGTTTGTACGTGTTAACGATGAATCTTCCACGCAAACCAAAGTTAGCCATGGAGTGCCACAGGGCTCAGTGCTCAGACCTATTTTGTTCACATTATATATGCTTCCGTTAGGCAATATTATCAGGAATCATTCTGTAAACTTTCATTGTTATGCGGATGATACCCAACTATATTTATCAATCAAGCCTGATGAAATTAATCATCAAAATAAAATTCAAGACTGCCTTAAGGACTTAAAAACGTGGATGACCTTAAACTTTTTGATGTTAAACACGACCAAAACTGAAGTTATTGCACTTGGCCCGAAGAATCTACGAAACTAATTATCTAAAGATATACTAACTATGGATGGCATTAATTTGGCCTCCAGTGAGACTGTAAGGAACCTTGGTGTTATATTTGATCAGGATTTATCCTTTAACGCCCACATAAAATCAATCTCAAGGACCGCCTACTTCCATCAACGTCACATTGCAGAGATCAGGCATATCTTGCCTCAAAGCGATGCAGAGAAACTAGTCCATGCATTTGTTACTTCTAGGCTGGATTATTGTAACTCCTTATTATCAGGGAGTACCAAGAAGTCAATCAAGTCGCTTCAGCTGATTCAAAATGCTGCGGCTCGTGTCCTAACCAGAGTTAGGAGAAGGGACCACATTACTCCTGTTCTGGCTGCCTTACACTGGCTCCCTATAGAACACAGGATAGGATTTAAAATTCTTCTTCTCGCCTACAAAGCCCTTAATGGGCAGGCGCCATCTTACCTTAAGGAACTCATTACACCCTACTGGCCTACTAGGGCATTGCGTTTGAAGAATGCAAGGTTGTTGGTTGTTCCTAAAGTTTTGTATTCTGTTACAAACTAACCCTGCTTGTAACACAGAGCTAAGATAAACAATTTGAAAATGAACAGAATAAGCAAGAAGATAAAAGATGAATATATGGTGGTTAAGGAGGGTTTCCTCGTTTTGCTCATTTGACTTAGAACTGAAGTAAAGAGAATTGTGTTTTATGAGAACTGTCATTCCTCATGTTTTTAAAGATAAATGATCCGTTTGTATGGACTTTGATGTTAGGATCGGATCATGGTGGAGAAGGAATACCTTTTTGTTTTCAAATTCAAGAAGATTTTAAAGATGATGTTTATGGTATTTTCCTGACTTGAATTTAAAAGCAGGACGTCAAGTAGAAAAAAGAGATTTTACAATGTAGTTTTACTACATTTGATGAAGTAAAGAATCTGGGTAAACTACCGCCATTAGTTTGTTTCAGCATTCCTGACCATATAGACACCCATTTTGTAACCTGTTGGGGGAGAGATTTAAATTGAGTTTTTCTCAGTAGCTGATTTGCTGTGATTACAGCAGCACTGGATAGTTGTGCGCCACCTTTGGGTTGTACTCTGAATCAGTGTGTTGGTGAGATGTTGCTCACTACAGAAACAGAAGAACTGTATAAATACTGATGTTGTATTCTGTACTACACATTAAATACTGATGTTATATTCTGTACTACACATTAAATACTGATGCTATATTCTGTACTACACATTAAATACTGATGCTATATTCCGTTATATTCTGTACTACACATTAAGTACTGATGTTATATTCTGTACTACACATTAAATACTGATGTTATATTCTGTACTACACATTAAATACTGATGCTATATTCCGTTATATTCTGTACTACACATTAAATACTGATGTTGTATTCTGTACTACACATTAAATACTGATGTTATATTCTGTACTACACATTAAATACTGATGCTATATTCTGTACTACACATTAAATACTGATGTTATATTCTGTACTACACATTAAATACTGATGCTATATTCTGTACTACACATTAAATACTGATGCTATATTCCGTTATATTCTGTACTACACATGAAATACTGATGTTATATTCTGAACTACACATTAAATACTGATGTTATATTCTGTACTACACATGAAATACTGATGTTATATTCTGTACTACACATTAAATACTGATGTTATATTCTGTACTACACATTCAATACTGATGTTGTATTCTGTACTTCACATTCAATACTGATGTTATATTCTGTTATATTCTGTACTACACATGAAATACTGATGTTGTATTCTGTACTACACATTCAATACTGATGTTATATTCTGTTATATTCTGTACTACACATTAAATACTGATGTTATATTCTGTACTACACATTAAATACTCATGTTGTATTCTGTACTACACATTAAATACTGATGTTGTATTCTGTACTACACATGAACTACTCATGTTGTATTCTGTACTACACATTAAATACTGACGTTGTATTCTGTACTACACATTAAATACTGATGTTATATTCTGTACTACACATTAAATACTGATGTTGTATTCTGTACTACACATTCAATACTGATGTTATATTCTGTACTACACATTAAATACTGATGTTATATTCTGTACTACACATTCAATACTGATGCTATATTCCGTTATATTCTGTACTACACATTAAGCACTGATGTTATATTCTGTACTACACATTAAATACTGATGTTATATTCTGTACTACACATTAAATACTGATGCTATATTCTGTACTACACATTAAATACTGATGTTATATTCTGTACTACACATTAAATACTGATGCTATATTCTGTACTACACATTAAATACTGATGCTATATTCTGTACTACACATTAAATACTGATGTTGTATTCTGTACTACACATTCAATACTGATGTTGTATTCTGTTATATTCTATACTACACATTAAATACTGATGTTGTATTCTGTACTACACATTAAATACTGATGTTGTATTCTGTACTACACATTAAATACTGATGTTATATTCTGTACTACACATTAAATACTGATGCTATATTCTGTACTACACATTAAATACTGATGCTATATTCCGTTATATTCTGTACTACACATTAAGTACTGATGTTATATTCTGTACTACACATTAAATACTGATGTTATATTCTGTACTACACATTAAATACTGATGCTATATTCCGTTATATTCTGTACTACACATTAAATACTGATGTTGTATTCTGTACTACACATTAAATACTGATGTTATATTCTGTACTACACATTAAATACTGATGCTATATTCTGTACTACACATTAAATACTGATGTTATATTCTGTACTACACATTAAATACTGATGCTATATTCTGTACTACACATTAAATACTGATGCTATATTCCGTTATATTCTGTACTACACATGAAATACTGATGTTATATTCTGAACTACACATTAAATACTGATGTTATATTCTGTACTACACATGAAATACTGATGTTATATTCTGTACTACACATTAAATACTGATGTTATATTCTGTACTACACATTCAATACTGATGTTGTATTCTGTACTTCACATTCAATACTGATGTTATATTCTGTTATATTCTGTACTACACATGAAATACTGATGTTGTATTCTGTACTACACATTCAATACTGATGTTATATTCTGTTATATTCTGTACTACACATTAAATACTGATGTTATATTCTGTACTACACATTAAATACTCATGTTGTATTCTGTACTACACATTAAATACTGATGTTGTATTCTGTACTACACATGAACTACTCATGTTGTATTCTGTACTACACATTAAATACTGATGTTGTATTCTGTACTACACATTAAATACTGATGTTATATTCTGTACTACACATTAAATACTGATGTTGTATTCTGTACTACACATTCAATACTGATGTTATATTCTGTACTACACATTAAATACTGATGTTATATTCTGTACTACACATTCAATACTGATGCTATATTCCGTTATATTCTGTACTACACATTAAGCACTGATGTTATATTCTGTACTACACATTAAATACTGATGTTATATTCTGTACTACACATTAAATACTGATGCTATATTCTGTACTACACATTAAATACTGATGTTATATTCTGTACTACACATTAAATACTGATGCTATATTCTGTACTACACATTAAATACTGATGCTATATTCTGTACTACACATTAAATACTGATGTTGTATTCTGTACTACACATTCAATACTGATGTTGTATTCTGTTATATTCTATACTCCACATTAAATACTGATGTTGTATTCTGTACTACACATTCAATACTGATGTTGTATTCTGTTATATTCTATACTACACATTAAATACTGATGTTGTATTCTGTACTACACATTAAATACTGATGTTGTATTCTGTACTACACATTAAATACTGATGTTGTATTCTGTACTACACATTAAATACTGATGTTGTATTCTGTACTACACATTCAATACTGATGTTATATTCTGTACTACACATTAAATACTGATGTTGTATTCTATACTACACATTAAATACTGATGTTATATTCTGTACTACACATTCAATACTGATGCTATATTCCGTTATATTCTGTACTACACATTAAGTACTGATGTTATATTCTGTACTACACATTAAATACTGATGTTATATTCTGTACTACACATTAAATACTGATGCTATATTCTGTACTACACATTAAATACTGATGTTGTATTCTGTACTACACATTCAATACTAGGGCTGTGCATCTTCACTGGTCTCACGATTCGATTCGATTACGATTATCCTGTCAACGATTCGATTCGGTTCGATATCCCGGTGCATCACGATTCATACCAATGCGTTGCATCCTCAATTTTCTATATTACTGCACATGGCTTATTTTTCATCAATGCATACATGCAGTAAATACATATGAACTCTCTTTTTATTATTTACAAAGTGCTTCAGAAATCAATAACATAAATGTCTTGACATTAATTTATAAACCAAAATAAATGAATTGTATAGGTCTAGCCTCCGTGTGTGAAGTTGTTCCATCCTCAACAACAAAAAGCTAATGCTCCTGCAGTCTAGCTGCAGCTTCTAGCCACGGCCTTCTAAGGAAGGACACTGAATGTCCTGAATGAGGATCACACACAGGACCTGAGTCTGAACACAGCAGACAGCAGGAGGATTTACAACAGCATATACAAACAAAAATAGTGCATGTGGGTGCACACTCACATTCTCTGTCTCACTGTTACATAAATACCATGAATGTATGAGATTAAGTTAGCTTCATTATATCTCAGTGATTAAGTGAATAACAAAGTTTATATCGGGTCACTGTCAGCCTGTCACTCATTATTTTCAGGGAGGGGGCGGGGCTTGGAGGAACAGGGAGGGGGCGGGGCTTGGAGGAACGGAGGAGACGGTGATCGCGGAAGCTTTTTTCCTCCTGCCTTCACAAACTTTACACACGTATATCTCGTCTGAAAATTGCTAGAGGACATTCACACTCTGCATCCAAGACTTCATTAAATCCACCAAAAACCTGACATGATTGTAACACGATTATTTTTGAAAAACATAAATCCCTGTCACACTCCATGTCGCTGCCGCTCAGAGACACAGCGTCTCTGAGCGGCAGCGACACGGAGTGATTGAGAGCGGGTCCTGCTGCTGTGGGTTCTGGACTGGTGTTCTGGTGCTGGTGGAGAAAGCAGACTGCTCCGTGTTGCTGTGCCGCTGTCACGTCTGCTCCCTGATCTCTGCGTCACCGACCAGTTTGATATTAAAGTGACAGAAAAAAGCCGCGGCCGGAAAATCAGGAAGCAACGTTACTACGCTATAACCGATTATCTTCCGTCACTGCATCGAGACCGAATCGTCCACGTCCGCATCGCAATGCATCGTAGAAACGATTATTTTCAACACCCCTATTCAATACTGATGTTGTATTCAGAATTCAATACTGATGTTATATTCTGTTATATTCTGTACTCACTAAATGCTGATGTTTATCTGTACTACACTTAAATGCTGATGTTGTATTCTGTACTACACATTAAATGCTGATGTTGTATTCTGTACTACACATTAAATACTGATGTTGTATTCTGGACTACACATTAAATACTGATGTTGTATTCTGTACTACACATTAAATACTGATGTTGTATTCTGTACTACACATTAAATACTGATGTTGTATTCTGGACTACACATTAAATACTGATGTTATATTCTGTACTACACATTAAATACTGATGTTATATTCTGTTATATTCTGTACTACACATTAAATACTGATGTTGTATTCTGTACTACACATTAAATACTGATGTTATATTCTGTACTACACATTACTGATTTATATTCTGTACTACACATTAAATACTGAGTTATATTCTGTACTACACATTAAATACTGATGTTATATTCTGTACTACACATTAAATACTGATGCTATATTCTGTACTACACATAAATACTGATGTTATATTCTGTACTACACATTAAATACTGATGTTATATTCTGTACTACACATTAAATACTGATGTTATATCTGTATTCTGTACTACACATTAAATACTGATGCTATATTCTGTACTACACATTAAATACTGATGCTATATTCTGTACTACACATTAAATACTGATGTTGTATTCTGTACTACACATTAAATACTGATGTTGTATTCTGTACTACACATTAAATACTGATGTTTATTCTGTACTACACATTAAATACTGATGTTATATTCTGTACTACACATTAAATACTGATGTTGTATTCTGTACTACACATTAAATACTGATTTGTATCTGTACTACACATTAAATACTGATGTTGTATTCTGTACTACACATTAAATACTGATGTTGTATTCTGTACTACACATTAAATACTGATGTTGTATTCTGTACTACACATTAAATACTGATGTTGTATTCTGTACTACACATTAAATACTGATGTTGTATTCTGTACTACACATTAAATACTGATGTTGTATTCTGTACTACACATTCAATACTGATGTTGTATTCTGTACTACACATTCAATACTGATGTTGTATTCTGTACTACACATTAAATACTGATGTTATATTCTGTACTACACATTAAATACTGATGTTGTATTCTGTACTACACATTAAATACTGATGTTGTATTCTGTACTACACATTCAATACTGATGTTGTATTCTGTACTACACATTAAATACTGATGTTGTATTCTGTACTACACATTAAATACTGATGTTATATTCTGTACTACACATTAAATACTGATGTTGTATTCTGTACTACACATTAAATACTGATGTTGTATTCTATACTACACATTAAATACTGATGTTGTATTCTGTACTACACATTCAATACTGATGTTATATTCTGTACTACACATTCAATACTGATGTTGTATTCTGTACTACACATTAAATACTGATGTTATATTCTGTACTACACATTAAATACTGATGTTATATTCTGTACTACACATTAAATACTGATGTTGTATTCTGTACTACACATTAAATACTGATGTTGTATTCTGTTATATTCTGTACTACACATTAAATACTGATGGTGTATTCTGTTATATTCTGTACTACACATTAAATACTGATGGTGTATTCTGTTATATTCTGTACTACACATTAAATACTGATGTTGTATTCTGTTATATTCTGTACTACACATTAAATACTGATGTTATATTCTGTATATCTGTACTACACATTAAATACTGATGGTGTATTCTGTACTACACATTAAATACTGATGCTATATTCTGTACTACACATTAAATGCTGATGTTGTATTCTGTACTACACATTAAATACTGATGTTGTATTCTGTACTACACCTTAAATACTGATGTTGTATTCTGTACTACACATTAAATACTGATGTGATCAGAGTATAGCTGGATGTATTCAGAGTATAGCTGTATGCATTCAGAGTATAGCTGGATGTATTCAGAGTATAGCTGGATGTATTCAGAGTATAGCTGGATGTATTCAGAGTATAGCTGGATGTATTCAGAGTATAGCTGTATGTATCACTTCATACTGTTGAATTTCTTTCGGTTATTGAATACAATTATATAAAAATAATCTCTGCATTGTTTAGTTAGTTCTAAGTGGTGCAGTTTGAGAATGTACAGTTGGCCCAGTGTCCTTTGATGTTACACTGCAGCCTGCTGTGAGACAGAGTCCAACCACACATGTCCAACACATAGGACATAACCTAATAATAATAATGACACATTAGATGTATAGCCTAGAGGCCTAGCGCTTTTCTACGACTCAAAGACGCTTGCGCACGTACACATGTCCTGCAATCAGGGCCGCTATTATTAATAGAAGTTGTTTATTTGCATTAATTATATCTTTTTGAGAATAGTATTTGGCAGGAAATGCAGACGTATTCACCTGTAAACGCATACTGAACGAGATACATGCACAACCATTTACCTCACTGCATAAAAAAGTGTTGATAATAATATAAACAGGTATTATATTTATATTATTATATTAGCCTACTTTGTTTCGAGAAGAAAAGAAAAAAAATTCACTCCTGTCGGTTGGGGCCTCATCTCACAATGTCACTTGGGGCCCCAAGTTGGCCAGGGGCGGCCCTGCCTGCAATACACATGCTGCAGCTGCCCAGCTGCTCACTGTTTGTAAAAGTAAATAAATAGTATTTTCATTTAAATAATGTACTTTCTATACCCTGCTTCATCAACAATACTGACATCCCTGTGCTCCTCTGAGTCTGGGGGTCCGGGGATGTGAGGACAGCGTGAGGACAGCGTGAGGACAGCGCGAGGACACAGACAGGGAGGCTACTTCATAAAGGAAATGGCGGGCAATATTAACAACATAGGAGTTAAAACGCTTAATAACCTTAATTATGTGTTAGAGAAGAACATAAGAAAGTTTGACAAAGATTAGGCTGTTAAACGGGCTGCGGATCCGCTGTGTGTAGAGAGAGAGAGAGAGACGCTGAGCTGCAGCGATCAGCTGATACGGAGCATAGAGAGAGAGAGCTGCGGTCCGCGGGGCTCGGCCTCGCCTCCTGTCCTCACAACTCTTATTAATCCCGGTACCGGACAATTGTTATTTGTTCCCACCCCGCTCCGCCCCGCCCCGTCTAACTGCACAGAAAGCGGCGAGATGCATTTCCTTAGGAATCGACAAGCAGAACCGAAACTAACATTTCTAAACGAACAATGGCGGACACGTACAATTTGCGAATGAGGTCTGCCTTTTGTAAACTGAATGTATCATGTGTCAATAAATCAGGCCGAAAAGCGCCACTTGTCCGCCGGACAAGTCAATTGAAAGATCTACTTGTCCGATATTGTAAATAACACGTCCCGGACGGTGGGACGTGTACTTTTTCGCACACTGTGGATGTATTCAGAGTATAGCTGGATGTATTCAGAGTATAGCTGGATGTAATCAGAGTATAGCTGGATGTAATCAGAGTATAGCTGGATGTATTTAGAGTATAGCTGGATGTAATCAGAGTATAGCTGGATGTATTCAGAGTATAGCTGGATGTATTCAGAGTATAGCTGGATGTAATCAGAGTATAGCTGGATGTAATCAGAGTATAGCTGGATGTATTCAGAGTATAGCTGGATGTATTTAGAGTATAGCTGGATGTATCAGAGTATAGCTGGATGTAATCAGAGTATAGCTGGATGTAATCAGAGTATAGCTGGATGTAATCAGAGTATAGCTGGATGTAATCAGAGTATAGCTGGATGTAATCAGAGTATAGCTGGATGTAATCAGAGTATAGCTGAGTATCAGAGTATGCTGATGATCAGAGTATAGCTGGAAGTATTCAGAGTATAGCTGTATGCATTCAGAGTATAGCTGGATGTGATCAGAGTATAGCTGGATGTAATCAGAGTATAGCTGTAGTATTCAGAGTATAGCTGTATGCATTCAGAGTATAGCTGGATATGATCAGAGTATAGCTGGATGTAATCAGAGTATAGCTGTAAGTATTCAGAGTATAGCTGTATGCATTCAGAGTATAGCTGGATGTGATCAGAGTATAGCTGGATGTAATCAGAGTATAGCTGGATGTATTCAGAGTATAGCTGGATGTAATCAGAGTATAGCTGGATGTATTCAGAGTATAGCTGGATGTAATCAGAGTATAGCTGGATGTATTCAGAGTATAGCTGGATGTATTCAGAGTATAGCTGGATGTATCAGAGTATAGCTGGATGTAATCAGAGTATAGCTGGATGTATTCAGAGTATAGCTGTAAGTATTCAGAGTATAGCTGTAGTATCAGAGTATAGCTGGATGTATCAGAGTATAGCTGGATGTATCAGAGTATAGCTGGATGTATCAGAGTATAGCTGGATGTATCAGAGTATAGCTGTAAGTATTCAGAGTATAGCTGGATGTATTCAGAGTATAGCTGGATGTGATCAGAGTATAGCTGGATGTATCAGAGTATAGCTGTAAGTATTCAGAGTATAGCTGTAAGTATTCAGAGTATAGCTGGATGTATTCAGAGTATAGCTGGATGTATTCAGAGTATAGCTGTAAGTATTCAGAGTATAGCTGGATGTATTCAGAGTATAGCTGGATGTATCAGAGTATAGCTGGATGTATCAGAGTATAGCTGGATGTATTCAGAGTATAGCTGGATGTATCAGAGTATAGCTGGATGTATTCAGAGTATAGCTGTGATCGAGTATGCTGGAGTATCAGAGTATAGCTGGATGTAATCAGAGTATAGCTGGATGTATTCAGAGTATAGCTGGATGTAATCAGAGTATAGCTGGATGTAATCAGAGTATAGCTGGATGTAATCAGAGTATAGCTGGATGTAATCAGAGTATAGCTGTAAGTATTCAGAGTATAGCTGGATGTATTCAGAGTATAGCTGGATGTGATTCAGAGTATAGCTGGATGTATCAGTATAGCTGAGTATCAGAGTATAGCTGTAAGTATTCAGAGTATAGCTGTATGCATTCAGAGTATAGCTGGATGTGATCAGAGTATAGCTGGATGAAATCAGAGTATAGCTGGATGTATTCAGAGTATAGCTGGATGTAATCAGAGTATAGCTGGATGTATTCAGAGTATAGCTGGATGTAATCAGAGTATAGCTGGATGTATTCAGAGTATAGCTGGATGTATTCAGAGTATAGCTGTAAGTATTCAGAGTATAGCTGGATGTATTCAGAGTATAGCTGGATGTGATCAGAGTATAGCTGTAAGTATTCAGAGTATAGCTGGATGTATTCAGAGTATAGCTGGATGTGATCAGAGTATAGCTGGATGTGATCAGAGTATAGCTGGATGTAATCAGAGTATAGCTGTAAGTATTCAGAGTATAGCTGTAAGTATTCAGAGTATAGCTGTAAGTATTCAGAGCATAGCTGGATGTAATCAGAGTATAGCTGGATGTATTCAGAGTATATCTGTAGTATTCAGAGTATAGCTGTAAGTATTCAGAGTATAGCTGGATGTATTCAGAGTATAGCTGTAAGTATTCAGAGTATAGCTGTAAGTATTCAGAGTATAGCTGGATGTATTCAGAGTATAGCTGGATGTATTCAGAGTATAGCTGGATGTATCAGAGTATAGCTGGATGTATTCAGAGTATAGCTGTAAGTATTCAGAGCATAGCTGGATGTAATCAGAGTATAGCTGGATGTATTCAGAGTATATCTGTAAGTATTCAGAGTATAGCTGTAAGTATTCAGAGTATAGCTGGATGTATTCAGAGTATAGCTGTAAGTATTCAGAGTATAGCTGTAAGTATTCAGAGTATAGCTGGATGTATTCAGAGTATAGCTGGATGTAATCAGAGTATAGCTGGATGTATTCAGAGTATAGCTGGATGTATTCAGAGTATAGCTGGATGTAATCAGAGTATAGCTGGATGTATTCAGAGTATAGCTGGATGTATTCAGAGTATAGCTGGATGTATCAGAGTATAGCTGGATGTATCAGAGTATAGCTGGATGTAATCAGAGTATAGCTGGATGTATTCAGAGTATAGCTGGATGTATTCAGAGTATAGCTGGATGTATCAGAGTATAGCTGGATGTAATCAGAGTATAGCTGGATGTATTCAGAGTATAGCTGGATGTATTCAGAGTATAGCTGGATGTATTCAGAGTATAGCTGGATGTATTCAGAGTATAGCTGGATGTATCAGAGTATAGCTGGATGTATCAGAGTATAGCTGGATGTAATCAGAGTATAGCTGTATGTATTCAGAGTATAGCTGGATGTATTCAGAGTATAGCTGGATGTAATCAGAGTATAGCTGGATGTATTCAGAGTATAGCTGGATGTATTCAGAGTATAGCTGGATGTATTCAGAGTATAGCTGGATGTAATCAGAGTATAGCTGGATGTATTCAGAGTATAGCTGGATGTATTCAGAGTATAGCTGGATGTATTCAGAGTATAGCTGGATGTATTCAGAGTATAGCTGGATGTAATCAGAGTATAGCTGGATGTATTCAGAGTATAGCTGGATGTATTCAGAGTATAGCTGTAAGTATTCAGAGTATAGCTGGATGTATTCAGAGTATAGCTGGATGTATCAGAGTATAGCTGTAAGTATTCAGAGTATAGCTGGATGTAATCAGAGTATAGCTGGATGTATCAGAGTATAGCTGTAAGTATTCAGAGTATAGCTGTAAGTATTCAGAGTATAGCTGGATGTATTCAGAGTATAGCTGTAAGTATTCAGAGTATAGCTGTAAGTATTCAGAGTATAGCTGGATGTATTCAGAGTATAGCTGTAAGTATTCAGAGTATAGCTGGATGTATTCAGAGTATAGCTGGATGTATTCAGAGTATAGCTGGATGTATCAGAGTATAGCTGGATGTATTCAGAGTATAGCTGGATGTATTCAGAGTATAGCTGAGTATAGAGTAGCTGGATGTATCAGAGTATAGCTGGATGTATTCAGAGTATAGCTGAGTATCAGAGTATAGCTGTGTATTCAGAGTATAGCTGGATGTATTCAGAGTATAGCTGGATGTATTCAGAGTATAGCTGTAAGTATTCAGAGTATAGCTGGATGTATTCAGAGTATAGCTGTAAGTATTCAGAGTATAGCTGGATGTATTCAGAGTATAGCTGGATGTATTCAGAGTATAGCTGGATGTAATCAGAGTATAGCTGGATGTATTCAGAGTATAGCTGGATGTATTCAGAGTATAGCTGGATGTATCAGAGTATAGCTGGATGTATTCAGAGTATAGCTGGATGTAATCAGAGTATAGCTGGATGTAATCAGAGTATAGCTGGATGTATTCAGAGTATAGCTGGATGTATCAGAGTATAGCTGGATGTAATCAGAGTATAGCTGGATGTATTCAGAGTATAGCTGGATGTAATCAGAGTATAGCTGGATGTATCAGAGTATAGCTGGATGTATTCAGAGTATAGCTGGATGTATCAGAGTATAGCTGGATGTAATCAGAGTATAGCTGGATGTATTCAGAGTATAGCTGGATGTAATCAGAGTATAGCTGGATGTATTCAGAGTATAGCTGGATGTAATCAGAGTATAGCTGGATGTAATCAGAGTATAGCTGTAAGTATTCAGAGTATAGCTGGATGTATTCAGAGTATAGCTGTAAGTATTCAGAGTATAGCTGGATGTATTCAGAGTATAGCTGGATGTAATCAGAGTATAGCTGGATGTAATCAGAGTATAGCTGGATGTATTCAGAGTATAGCTGGATGTATCAGAGTATAGCTGGATGTAATCAGAGTATAGCTGGATGTAATCAGAGTATAGCTGGATGTATTCAGAGTATAGCTGGATGTATTCAGAGTATAGCTGGATGTATTCAGAGTATAGCTGGATGTATCAGAGTATAGCTGTATGTATTCAGAGTATAGCTGGATGTAATCAGAGTATAGCTGGATGTATTCAGAGTATAGCTGGATGTATTCAGAGTATAGCTGGATGTAATCAGAGTATAGCTGGATGTATTCAGAGTATAGCTGGATGTATCAGAGTATAGCTGGATGTATTCAGAGTATAGCTGGATGTATTCAGAGTATAGCTGGATGTATCAGAGTATAGCTGGATGTATTCAGAGTATAGCTGGATGTATTCAGAGTATAGCTGGATGTAATCAGAGTATAGCTGGATGTATTCAGAGTATAGCTGGATGTATTCAGAGTATAGCTGGATGTATTCAGAGTATAGCTGGATGTATCAGAGTATAGCTGGATGTATCAGAGTATAGCTGGATGTATTCAGAGTATAGCTGGATGTATTCAGAGTATAGCTGGATGTATCAGAGTATAGCTGGATGTATCAGAGTATAGCTGGATGTATTCAGAGTATAGCTGGATGTATTCAGAGTATAGCTGGATGTATCAGAGTATAGCTGGATGTATTCAGAGTATAGCTGGATGTATTCAGAGTATAGCTGGATGTAATCAGAGTATAGCTGGATGTATCAGAGTATAGCTGGATGTATTCAGAGTATAGCTGGATGTATCAGAGTATAGCTGGATGTATTCAGAGTATAGCTGGATGTATTCAGAGTATAGCTGGATGTATCAGAGTATAGCTGGATGTATTCAGTATAGCTGATGTATCAGAGTATAGCTGGATGTATCAGAGTATAGCTGGATGTATTCAGAGTATAGCTGGATGTAATCAGAGTATAGCTGGATGTATTCAGAGTATAGCTGGATGTATTCAGAGTATAGCTGGATGTAATCAGAGTATAGCTGGATGTATCAGAGTATAGCTGGATGTATCAGAGTATAGCTGGATGTATTCAGAGTATAGCTGGATGTATTCAGAGTATAGCTGGATGTATCAGAGTATAGCTGGATGTATCAGAGTATAGCTGGATGTATTCAGAGTATAGCTGGATGTATTCAGAGTATAGCTGGATGTAATCAGAGTATAGCTGGATGTATTCAGAGTATAGCTGGATGTATTCAGAGTATAGCTGGATGTATTCAGAGTATAGCTGGATGTATTCAGAGTATAGCTGGATGTATTCAGAGTATAGCTGGATGTATCAGAGTATAGCTGGATGTATCAGAGTATAGCTGGATGTAATCAGAGTATAGCTGGATGTATTCAGAGTATAGCTGGATGTAATCAGAGTATAGCTGGATGTATTCAGAGTATAGCTGGATGTATTCAGAGTATAGCTGGATGTATCAGAGTATAGCTGGATGTATTCAGAGTATAGCTGGATGTAATCAGAGTATAGCTGGATGTAATCAGAGTATAGCTGGATGTATTCAGAGTATAGCTGGATGTATTCAGAGTATAGCTGGATGTATTCAGAGTATAGCTGGATGTATTCAGAGTATAGCTGGATGTATTCAGAGTATAGCTGGATGTATCAGAGTATAGCTGGATGTGATCAGAGTATAGCTGGATGTATTTAGAGTATAGCTGGATGTATTCAGAGTATAGCTGGATGTAATCAGAGTATAGCTGGATGTATCAGAGTATAGCTGGATGTATTCAGAGTATAGCTGGATGTAATCAGAGTATAGCTGGATGTAATCAGAGTATAGCTGGATGTATTCAGAGTATAGCTGGATGTATTCAGAGTATAGCTGGATGTAATCAGAGTATAGCTGGATGTAATCAGAGTATAGCTGTGTATTTAGAGTATAGCTGGATGTATTCAGAGTATAGCTGGATGTAATCAGAGTATAGCTGGATGTATCAGAGTATAGCTGGATGTATTATCAGAGTATAGCTGGATGTAATCAGAGTATAGCTGGATGTAATCAGAGTATAGCTGGATGTATTCAGAGTATAGCTGGATGTACTCAGAGTATAGCTGGATGTAATCAGAGTATAGCTGGATGTAATCAGAGTATAGCTGGATGTAATCAGAGTATAGCTGGATGTATTTAGAGTATAGCTGGATGTAATCAGAGTATAGCTGGATGTAATCAGAGTATAGCTGGATGTAATCAGAGTATAGCTGGATGTAATCAGAGTATAGCTGGATGTAATCAGAGTATAGCTGGATGTATCAGAGTATAGCTGGATGTAATCAGAGTATAGCTGGATGTAATCAGAGTATAGCTGGATGTAATCAGAGTATAGCTGGATGTAATCAGAGTATAGCTGGATGTAATCAGAGTATAGCTGGATGTAATCAGAGTATAGCTGGATGTAATCAGAGTATAGCTGGATGTAATCAGAGTATAGCTGGATGTATCAGAGTATAGCTGGATGTAATCAGAGTATAGCTGGATGTATTCAGAGTATAGCTGGATGTATTCAGAGTATAGCTGGATGTATTCAGAGTATAGCTGGATGTATTCAGAGTATAGCTGGATGTAATCAGAGTATAGCTGGATGTAATCAGAGTATAGCTGGATGTAATCAGAGTATAGCTGGATGTAATCAGAGTATAGCTGGATGTAATCAGAGTATAGCTGGATGTAATCAGAGTATAGCTGGATGTAATCAGAGTATCTCACATGACCACTAGTGAATCAAATAGATATATCTTTGTTATTGTTTCTATGTACCTGCGGGACACGTCCATCAGGACCCCACTGAACACCTGCTCCCCCCTCCGGAAGGACACCACCAACGCGTCATCGATCACATGGTCCAGAGAGACCCGGACCTCAGAACCAGGACTCAGATCAGCAGGACTCAGATCAGCTGGACTCAGACCAGCAACAATCAGATCAGCTGGACTCAGGCCAGCGGAGTGGGGTTCCTGCTTCATTGGGGCTCTCAGAGTGTAGTCCCGGTCCAAGTCCTGATCGCCGTCCCGGTCCTGATCGCGGTCTGCGGGCTCGGCTCGGTCCGTACCAGTCTCGTTGGTTGTCGGTTCTGCCGGTTCCGTTAGCGACAGACCGGCCTCCGTACCGGGAGGGGGGGCCGGGAAGGAGAGCAGGAAGACGGCCCGGGGCTCGGAGCCTCCCCCCTGAGGGTCCCCCGGTACCGAGCAGAGCCGGTCCTCCCGGTCTGCTCCGGGTCTCTCTCCCTCTCCCTCGCCTCTTCCCGCCTCCGGCCCGACACGCTGCCCCCCAGCCTCCATCCAGGGCTCAAGCTGCGCTCCGGGGGCCAGCAGCGGGGTCAAGCCCGGTTCTCCCGGTTCTCCCGTAAGGCCCCGTCCCGGTTCTATCGGTAGATCCGGTCCCGGTTCTTCTTCTTCTCTTCTTGCAGCTCCTGGCTCTGCAGCCACGGCCGCCATTTTCTTCCTGTGCTGCCTAGCGGCGCCTGGTCCCGCCCCCCGCTCTCTGTCAGCTGCGCCTGCGCACTGCCGTTGGCTGGAAGGCCTGTCACTCAAATTAAACGTTGTTCAGCGTCGTCTGTGATTGGATGGTTCCGTGAGAGTGTGAAGGCGTCATCAGTGTGTTTGTCTTCACAAACAGAACATGTAATAATAATATACAGAATTGAATGTGTAGTACAGAATATAGCATCAGTATTTAATGTGTAGTACAGAATACAACATCAGTATGTAATGTGTAGTACAGAATACACCATAATATAGCATCAGTATTTAATGTGTAGTACAGAATATAGCATCAGTATTTAATGTGTAGTACAGAACACAACATCAGTATTTAATGTGTAGTACAGAATATAACATCAGTATTTAATGTGTAGTATCAGAATATAACATCAGTATTTAATGTGTAGTACATAATACAACATCAGTATTTAATGTGTAGTACATAATACAACATCAGTATTTAATGTGTAGTATAGAATATGACATCAGCATTTAATGTGTAGTACAGAATACAACATCAGTATTTGATGTGTAGTACAGAATACAACATCAGTATGTAATGTGTAGTACAGAATACAACATCAGTATTTAATGTGTAGTACAGAATACAACATCAGTATTTAATGTGTAGTACAGAATACAACATCAGCATTTAATGTGTAGTACAGAATATAACATCAGTATTGAATGTGTAGTACAGAATACAACATCAGTATTTAATGTGTAGTACAGAATATAACATCAGCATTTAATGTGTAGTATAGAATACAACATCAGTATTTAATGTGTAGTATAGAATATAACATCAGCATTTAATGTGTAGTATAGAATACAACATCAGTATTTAATGTGTAGTATAGAATACAACATCAGTATTTAATGTGTAGTATAGAATATAACATCAGTATTTAATGTGTAGTGTAGACTATAACATCAGTATTTAATGTGTAATACATAATAAAACATCAGTATTTAATGTGTAGTACAGAATACAACATCAGTATTTAATGTGTAGTATAGAATATAACATCAGTATTTAATGTGTAGTACAGAATACAACATCAGTATTGAATGTGTAGTACAGAATATAACATCAGCATTTAATGTGTAGTACAAAATACAACATCAGTATTTAATGTGTAGTACGGAATACAACATCAGTATTTAATGTGTAGTATAGAATATAACATCAGCATTTAATGTGTGGTACAGAATACAACATCAGCATTTAATGTGTAGTACAGAATACAACATCAGTATTTAATGTGTAATACATAATAAAACATCAGTATTTAATGTGTAGTACAGAATACAACATCAGTATTTAATGTGTAGTATAGAATATAACATCAGTATTTAATGTGTAGTACAGAATACAACATCAGTATTGAATGTGTAGTACAGAATATAACATCAGCATTTAATGTGTAGTACAGAATACAACATCAGTATTTAATGTGTAGTACGGAATACAACATCAGTATTTAATGTGTAGTACAGAATACAACATCAGTATTTAATGTGTAGTATATAATACAACATAAGTATTTAATGTGTAGTATAGAATATAACATCATCATTTAATATGAAGTACAGAATACAACATCAGTATTTAATGTGTAGTATATAATACAACATAAGTATTTAATGTGTAGTATAGAATACAACATCAGTATTTAATGTGTAGTACGGAATACAACATCAGTATTTAATGTGTAGTATAGAATACAACATCAGTATTTAATGTGTAGTATAGAATATAACATCAGTATTTAATGTGTAGTACAGAATACAACATCAGTATTTAATGTGTAGTACAGAATACAACATCAGTATTTAATGTGTAGTACAGAATATAACATCAGTATTTAATGTGTAGTACAGAATACAACATCAGTATTTAATGTGTAGTATAGAATATAACATCAGTATTTAATGTGTAGTACAGAATACAACATCAGTATTTAATGTGTAGTATAGAATACACATCAGTATTTAATGTGTAGTACAGAATACAACATCAGTATTTAATGTGTAGTACAGAATACAACATCAGTATTTAATGTGTAGTACAGAATACAACATCAGTATTTAATGTGTAGTACAGAATACAACATCAGTATTTAATGTGTAGTATAGAATACAACATCAGTATTTAATGTGTAGTACAGAATACAACATCAGTATTTAATGTGTAGTATAGAATACAACATCAGTATTTAATGTGTAGTACAGAATACAACATCAGTATTTAATGTGTAGTACAGAATACAACATCAGTATTTAATGTGTAGTACAGAATATAACATCAGTATTTAATGTGTAGTACAGAATACAACATCAGTATTTAATGTGTAGTACAGAATACAACATCAGTATTTAATGTGTAGTACAGAATACAACATCAGTATTTAATGTGTAGTACAGAATACAACATCAGTATTTAATGTGTAGTACAGAATACAACATCAGTATTTAATGTGTAGTACAGAATACAACATCAGTATTTAATGTGTAGTACAGAATACAACATCAGTATTTAATGTGTAGTACAGAATAACATCAGTATTTAATGTGTAGTACAGAATACAACATCAGTATTTAATGTGTAGTATAGAATATAACATCAGTATTTAATGTGTAGTACAGAATACAACATCAGTATTTAATGTGTAGTATAGAATATAACATCAGTATTTAATGTGTAGTACAGAATACAACATCAGTATTTAATGTGTAGTACAGAATACAACATCAGTATTTAATGTGTAGTACAGAATACAACATCAGTATTTAATGTGTAGTATAGAATATAACATCAGTATTTAATGTGTAGTACAGAATACAACATCAGTATTTAATGTGTAGTACAGAATACAACATCAGTATTTAATGTGTAGTATAGAATATAACATCAGTATTTAATGTGTAGTACAGAATACAACATCAGTATTTAATGTGTAGTACAGAATACAACATCAGTATTTAATGTGTAGTACAGAATACAACATCAGTATTTAATGTGTAGTACAGAATACAACATCAGTATTTAATGTGTAGTACAGAATATAACATCAGTATTTAATGTGTAGTACAGAATACAACATCAGTATTTAATGTGTAGTACAGAATACAACATCAGTATTTAATGTGTAGTACAGAATATAACATCAGTATTTAATGTGTAGTACAGAATACAACATCAGTATTTAATGTGTAGTACAGAATACAACATCAGTATTTAATGTGTAGTACAGAATATAACATCAGTATTTAATGTGTAGTACAGAATACAACATCAGTATTTAATGTGTAGTACAGAATATAACATCAGTATTTAATGTGTAGTACAGAATACAACATCAGTATTTAATGTGTAGTATCAGAATATAACATCAGTATTTAATGTGTAGTACAGAATACAACATCAGTATTTAATGTGTAGTACAGAATACAACATCAGTATTTAATGTGTAGTACAGAATATAACATCAGTATTTAATGTGTAGTACAGAATACAACATCAGTATTTAATGTGTAGTACAGAATACAACATCAGTATTTAATGTGTAGTATAGAATATAACATCAGTATTTAATGTGTAGTACAGAATACAACATCAGTATTTAATGTGTAGTACAGAATATAACATCAGTATTTAATGTGTAGTACAGAATACAACATCAGTATTTAATGTGTAGTATAGAATATAACATCAGTATTTAATGTGTAGTACAGAATACAACATCAGTATTTAATGTGTAGTATAGAATATAACATCAGTATTTAATGTGTAGTACAGAATACAACATCAGTATTTAATGTGTAGTACAGAATACAACATCAGTATTTAATGTGTAGTACAGAATATAACATCAGTATTTAATGTGTAGTACAGAATACAACATCAGTATTTAATGTGTAGTACAGAATATAACATCAGTATTTAATGTGTAGTACAGAATACAACATCAGTATTTAATGTGTAGTACAGAATACAACATCAGTATTTAATGTGTAGTACAGAATACAACATCAGTATTTAATGTGTAGTACAGAATATAACATCAGTATTTAATGTGTAGTACAGAATACAACATCAGTATTTAATGTGTAGTACAGAATACAACATCAGTATTTAATGTGTAGTACAGAATATAACATCAGTATTTAATGTGTAGTACAGAATACAACATCAGTATTTAATGTGTAGTACAGAATACAACATCAGTATTTAATGTGTAGTACAGAATATAACATCAGTATTTAATGTGTAGTACAGAATACAACATCAGTATTTAATGTGTAGTATAGAATATAACATCAGTATTTAATGTGTAGTACAGAATACAACATCAGTATTTAATGTGTAGTACAGAATATAACATCAGTATTTAATGTGTAGTACAGAATATAACATCAGTATTTAATGTGTAGTACAGAATACAACATCAGTATTTAATGTGTAGTACAGAATACAACATCAGTATTTAATGTGTAGTACAGAATATAACATCAGTATTTAATGTGTAGTATAGAATACAACATCAGTATTTAATGTGTAGTACAGAATATAACATCAGTATTTAATGTGTAGTACAGAATACAACATCAGTATTTAATGTGTAGTATAGAATTAACATCAGTATTTAATGTGTAGTACAGAATATACATCAGTATTTAATGTGTAGTACAGAATACAACATCAGTATTTAATGTGTAGTATAGAATATAACATCAGTATTTAATGTGTAGTACAGAATATAACATCAGTATTTAATGTGTAGTACAGAATATAACATCAGTATTTAATGTGTAGTACAGAATACAACATCAGTATTTAATGTGTAGTACAGAATATACATCAGTATTTAATGTGTAGTACAGAATACAACATCAGTATTTAATGTGTAGTACAGAATATAACATCAGTATTTAATGTGTAGTACAGAATATAACATCAGTATTTAATGTGTAGTACAGAATACAACATCAGTATTTAATGTGTAGTACAGAATATAACATCAGTATTTAATGTGTAGTACAGAATACAACATCAGTATTTAATGTGTAGTATAGAATAACATCAGTATTTAATGTGTAGTACAGAATATAACATCAGTATTTAATGTGTAGTACAGAATATAACATCAGTATTTAATGTGTAGTACAGAATACAACATCAGTATTTAATGTGTAGTACAGAATACAACATCAGTATTTAATGTGTAGTACAGAATATACATCAGTATTTAATGTGTAGTACAGAATACAACATCAGTATTTAATGTGTAGTACAGAATACAACATCAGTATTTAATGTGTAGTACAGAATACAACATCAGTATTTAATGTGTAGTACAGAATACAACATCAGTATTTAATGTGTAGTACAGAATATAACATCAGTATTTAATGTGTAGTACAGAATATAACATCAGTATTTAATGTGTAGTACAGAATACAACATCAGTATTTAATGTGTAGTACAGAATACAACATCAGTATTTAATGTGTAGTACAGAATACAACATCAGTATTTAATGTGTAGTACAGAATACAACATCAGTATTTAATGTGTAGTACAGAATACAACATCAGTATTTAATGTGTAGTACAGAATACAACATCAGTATTTAATGTGTAGTACAGAATACAACATCAGTATTTAATGTGTAGTACAGAATATAACATCAGTATTTAATGTGTAGTACAGAATATAACATCAGTATTTAATGTGTAGTACAGAATACAACATCAGTATTTAATGTGTAGTACAGAATACAACATCAGTATTTAATGTGTAGTACAGAATACAACATCAGTATTTAATGTGTAGTATAGAATATAACATCAGTATTTAATGTGTAGTACAGAATACAACATCAGTATTTAATGTGTAGTACAGAATACAACATCAGTATTTAATGTGTAGTATAGAATATAACATCAGTATTTAATGTGTAGTACAGAATACAACATCAGTATTTAATGTGTAGTACAGAATACAACATCAGTATTTAATGTGTAGTACAGAATACAACATCAGTATTTAATGTGTAGTACAGAATACAACATCAGTATTTAATGTGTAGTACAGAATATAACATCAGTATTTAATGTGTAGTACAGAATACAACATCAGTATTTAATGTGTAGTACAGAATACAACATCAGTATTTAATGTGTAGTACAGAATATAACATCAGTATTTAATGTGTAGTACAGAATATAACATCAGTATTTAATGTGTAGTACAGAATATAACATCAGTATTTAATGTGTAGTACAGAATACAACATCAGTATTTAATGTGTAGTATCAGAATATAACATCAGTATTTAATGTGTAGTACAGAATATAACATCAGTATTTAATGTGTAGTACAGAATACAACATCAGTATTTAATGTGTAGTATAGAATATAACATCAGTATTTAATGTGTAGTACAGAATATACATCAGTATTTAATGTGTAGTACAGAATACAACATCAGTATTTAATGTGTAGTATAGAATATAACATCAGTATTTAATGTGTAGTACAGAATATAACATCAGTATTTAATGTGTAGTACAGAATACAACATCAGTATTTAATGTGTAGTATAGAATATAACATCAGTATTTAATGTGTAGTACAGAATATAACATCAGTATTTAATGTGTAGTACAGAATACAACATCAGTATTTAATGTGTAGTACAGAATACAACATCAGTATTTAATGTGTAGTACAGAATATACATCAGTATTTAATGTGTAGTACAGAATATAACATCAGTATTTAATGTGTAGTACAGAATACAACATCAGTATTTAATGTGTAGTACAGAATACAACATCAGTATTTAATGTGTAGTATAGAATATAACATCAGTATTTAATGTGTAGTACAGAATACAACATCAGTATTTAATGTGTAGTACAGAATACAACATCAGTATTTAATGTGTAGTACAGAATATAACATCAGTATTTAATGTGTAGTACAGAATACAACATCAGTATTTAATGTGTAGTACAGAATATAACATCAGTATTTAATGTGTAGTACAGAATATAACATCAGTATTTAATGTGTAGTACAGAATACAACATCAGTATTTAATGTGTAGTACAGAATACAACATCAGTATTTAATGTGTAGTACAGAATACAACATCAGTATTTAATGTGTAGTACAGAATATAACATCAGTATTTAATGTGTAGTACAGAATACAACATCAGTATTTAATGTGTAGTACAGAATACAACATCAGTATTTAATGTGTAGTACAGAATATAACATCAGTATTTAATGTGTAGTACAGAATATAACATCAGTATTTAATGTGTAGTACAGAATATAACATCAGTATTTAATGTGTAGTACAGAATACAACATCAGTATTTAATGTGTAGTATAGAATATAACATCAGTATTTAATGTGTAGTACAGAATATAGCATCAGTATTTAATGTGTAGTATAGAATATAACATCAGTATTTAATGTGTAGTACAGAATATAACATCAGTATTTAATGTGTAGTACAGAATATAACATCAGTATTTAATGTGTAGTACAGAATATAACATCAGTATTTAATGTGTAGTACAGAATATACATCAGTATTTAATGTGTAGTACAGAATACAACATCAGTATTTAATGTGTAGTACAGAATATACATCAGTATTTAATGTGTAGTATAGAATATAACATCAGTATTTAATGTGTAGTACAGAATATAACATCAGTATTTAATGTGTAGTACAGAATACAACATCAGTATTTAATGTGTAGTACAGAATATAACATCAGTATTTAATGTGTAGTACAGAATATAACATCAGTATTTAATGTGTAGTACAGAATACAACATCAGTATTTAATGTGTAGTACAGAATATAACATCAGTATTTAATGTGTAGTACAGAATACAACATCAGTATTTAATGTGTAGTATCAGAATACAACATCAGTATTTAATGTGTAGTACAGAATATAGCATCAGTATTTAATGTGTAGTACAGAATACAACATCAGTATTTAATGTGTAGTATAGAATATAACATCAGTATTTAATGTGTAGTACAGAATATAGCATCAGTATTTAATGTGTAGTACAGAATACAACATCAGTATTTAATGTGTAGTATAGAATATAACATCAGTATTTAATGTGTAGTACAGAATATAACATCAGTATTTAATGTGTAGTACAGAATACAACATCAGTATTTAATGTGTAGTATAGAATATAACATCAGTATTTAATGTGTAGTACAGAATATACATCAGTATTTAATGTGTAGTACAGAATACAACATCAGTATTTAATGTGTAGTACAGAATATAACATCAGTATTTAATGTGTAGTACAGAATATAACATCAGTATTTAATGTGTAGTACAGAATATAACATCAGTATTTAATGTGTAGTACAGAATATAACATCAGTATTTAATGTGTAGTACAGAATATAACATCAGTATTTAATGTGTAGTATAGAATATAACATCAGTATTTAATGTGTAGTACAGAATATACATCAGTATTTAATGTGTAGTACAGAATACAACATCAGTATTTAATGTGTAGTACAGAATATACATCAGTATTTAATGTGTAGTACAGAATATAACATCAGTATTTAATGTGTAGTACAGAATACAACATCAGTATTTAATGTGTAGTACAGAATACAACATCAGTATTTAATGTGTAGTACAGAATATAACATCAGTATTTAATGTGTAGTACAGAATATAACATCAGTATTTAATGTGTAGTACAGAATATAACATCAGTATTTAATGTGTAGTACAGAATATAACATCAGTATTTAATGTGTAGTACAGAATATACAACATCAGTATTTAATGTGTAGTACAGAATATACATCAGTATTTAATGTGTAGTACAGAATACAACATCAGTATTTAATGTGTAGTACAGAATATAACATCAGTATTTAATGTGTAGTACAGAATAACATCAGTATTTAATGTGTAGTACAGAATACAACATCAGTATTTAATGTGTAGTATAGAATATAACATCAGTATTTAATGTGTAGTACAGAATATACATCAGTATTTAATGTGTAGTACAGAATACAACATCAGTATTTAATGTGTAGTATAGAATATAACATCAGTATTTAATGTGTAGTACAGAATATAGCATCAGTATTTAATGTGTAGTACAGAATACAACATCAGTATTTAATGTGTAGTACAGAATATAACATCAGTATTTAATGTGTAGTACAGAATACATACAACATCAGTATTTAATGTGTAGTACAGAATATACATCAGTATTTAATGTGTAGTACAGAATACAACATCAGTATTTAATGTGTAGTATAGAATGTAACATCAGTATTTAATGTGTAGTACAGAATATAGCATCAGTATTTAATGTGTAGTACAGAATACAACATCAGTATTTAATGTGTAGTATAGAATATAACATCAGTATTTAATGTGTAGTACAGAATAACATCAGTATTTAATGTGTAGTACAGAATACAACATCAGTATTTAATGTGTAGTATAGAATATAACATCAGTATTTAATGTGTAGTACAGAATATAGCATCAGTATTTAATGTGTAGTACAGAATACAACATCAGTATTTAATGTGTAGTACAGAATACAACATCAGTATTTAATGTGTAGTATAGAATATAACATCAGTATTTAATGTGTAGTACAGAATACAACATCAGTATTTAATGTGTAGTACAGAATACAACATCAGTATTTAATGTGTAGTACAGAATATAACATCAGTATTTAATGTGTAGTACAGAATACACATCAGTATTTAATGTGTAGTACAGAATATAACATCAGTATTTAATGTGTAGTACAGAATACAACATCAGTATTTAATGTGTAGTACAGAATACAACATCAGTATTTAATGTGTAGTACAGAATACAACATCAGTATTTAATGTGTAGTACAGAATATACATCAGTATTTAATGTGTAGTACAGAATATAACATCAGTATTTAATGTGTAGTACAGAATACAACATCAGTATTTAATGTGTAGTACAGAATATAACATCAGTATTTAATGTGTAGTACAGAATACAACATCAGTATTTAATGTGTAGTACAGAATACAACATCAGTATTTAATGTGTAGTACAGAATATAACATCAGTATTTAATGTGTAGTACAGAATATAACATCAGTATTTAATGTGTAGTACAGAATACAACATCAGTATTTAATGTGTAGTACAGAATACAACATCAGTATTTAATGTGTAGTACAGAATATAACATCAGTATTTAATGTGTAGTACAGAATACAACATCAGTATTTAATGTGTAGTACAGAATATAACATCAGTATTTAATGTGTAGTACAGAATATAACATCAGTATTTAATGTGTAGTACAGAATACAACATCAGTATTTAATGTGTAGTACAGAATACAACATCAGTATTTAATGTGTAGTACAGAATATACAACATCAGTATTTAATGTGTAGTACAGAATATAGCATCAGTATTTAATGTGTAGTACAGAATACAACATCAGTATTTAATGTGTAGTATAGAATATAACATCAGTATTTAATGTGTAGTACAGAATATAGCATCAGTATTTAATGTGTAGTACAGAATACAACATCAGTATTTAATGTGTAGTACAGAATATAACATCAGTATTTAATGTGTAGTACAGAATACAACATCAGTATTTAATGTGTAGTACAGAATATAACATCAGTATTTAATGTGTAGTACAGAATACAACATCAGTATTTAATGTGTAGTATAGAATATAACATCAGTATTTAATGTGTAGTACAGAATATACATCAGTATTTAATGTGTAGTACAGAATACAACATCAGTATTTAATGTGTAGTATAGAATATAACATCAGTATTTAATGTGTAGTACAGAATATAGCATCAGTATTTAATGTGTAGTACAGAATACAACATCAGTATTTAATGTGTAGTATAGAATATAACATCAGTATTTAATGTGTAGTACAGAATATAGCATCAGTATTTAATGTGTAGTACAGAATACAACATCAGTATTTAATGTGTAGTACAGAATATAACATCAGTATTTAATGTGTAGTACAGAATACAACATCAGTATTTAATGTGTAGTACAGAATATACATCAGTATTTAATGTGTAGTACAGAATACAACATCAGTATTTAATGTGTAGTATAGAATGTAACATCAGTATTTAATGTGTAGTACAGAATATAGCATCAGTATTTAATGTGTAGTACAGAATACAACATCAGTATTTAATGTGTAGTACAGAATATAACATCAGTATTTAATGTGTAGTACAGAATACAACATCAGTATTTAATGTGTAGTATAGAATATAACATCAGTATTTAATGTGTAGTACAGAATATAACATCAGTATTTAATGTGTAGTACAGAATATAACATCAGTATTTAATGTGTAGTACAGAATATAACATCAGTATTTAATGTGTAGTACAGAATACAACATCAGTATTTAATGTGTAGTACAGAATACAACATCAGTATTTAATGTGTAGTACAGAATATAACATCAGTATTTAATGTGTAGTACAGAATACAACATCAGTATTTAATGTGTAGTACAGAATATAACATCAGTATTTAATGTGTAGTACAGAATACAACATCAGTATTTAATGTGTAGTACAGAATACAACATCAGTATTTAATGTGTAGTACAGAATACAACATCAGTATTTAATGTGTAGTACAGAATATAACATCAGTATTTAATGTGTAGTACAGAATACAACATCAGTATTTAATGTGTAGTACAGAATACAACATCAGTATTTAATGTGTAGTACAGAATATAACATCAGTATTTAATGTGTAGTACAGAATACAACATCAGTATTTAATGTGTAGTACAGAATATAACATCAGTATTTAATGTGTAGTACAGAATACAACATCAGTATTTAATGTGTAGTACAGAATACAACATCAGTATTTAATGTGTAGTACAGAATATAACATCAGTATTTAATGTGTAGTACAGAATACAACATCAGTATTTAATGTGTAGTACAGAATATACATCAGTATTTAATGTGTAGTATAGAATATAACATCAGTATTTAATGTGTAGTACAGAATATACATCAGTATTTAATGTGTAGTATAGAATATAACATCAGTATTTAATGTGTAGTACAGAATATAACATCAGTATTTAATGTGTAGTACAGAATATAACATCAGTATTTAATGTGTAGTACAGAATATACAACATCAGTATTTAATGTGTAGTACAGAATATAGCATCAGTATTTAATGTGTAGTACAGAATACAACATCAGTATTTAATGTGTAGTATAGAATGTAACATCAGTATTTAATGTGTAGTACAGAATATACATCAGTATTTAATGTGTAGTACAGAATACAACATCAGTATTTAATGTGTAGTATAGAATATAACATCAGTATTTAATGTGTAGTACAGAATATAACATCAGTATTTAATGTGTAGTACAGAATACAACATCAGTATTTAATGTGTAGTATAGAATATAACATCAGTATTTAATGTGTAGTACAGAATATAGCATCAGTATTTAATGTGTAGTACAGAATACAACATCAGTATTTAATGTGTAGTACAGAATACAACATCAGTATTTAATGTGTAGTACAGAATATAACATCAGTATTTAATGTGTAGTACAGAATACAACATCAGTATTTAATGTGTAGTACAGAATACAACATCAGTATTTAATGTGTAGTACAGAATATAACATCAGTATTTAATGTGTAGTACAGAATACACATCAGTATTTAATGTGTAGTACAGAATATAACATCAGTATTTAATGTGTAGTACAGAATACAACATCAGTATTTAATGTGTAGTACAGAATACAACATCAGTATTTAATGTGTAGTACAGAATACAACATCAGTATTTAATGTGTAGTACAGAATATAGCATCAGTATTTAATGTGTAGTACAGAATATAACATCAGTATTTAATGTGTAGTACAGAATACAACATCAGTATTTAATGTGTAGTACAGAATATAACATCAGTATTTAATGTGTAGTACAGAATACAACATCAGTATTTAATGTGTAGTAGACATATACAACATCAGTATTTAATGTGTAGTACAGAATATAACATCAGTATTTAATGTGTAGTACAGAATATAGCATCAGTATTTAATGTGTAGTACAGAATACAACATCAGTATTTAATGTGTAGTACAGAATACAACATCAGTATTTAATGTGTAGTACAGAATATAACATCAGTATTTAATGTGTAGTACAGAATACAACATCAGTATTTAATGTGTAGTACAGAATATAACATCAGTATTTAATGTGTAGTACAGAATATAACATCAGTATTTAATGTGTAGTACAGAATACAACATCAGTATTTAATGTGTAGTACAGAATACAACATCAGTATTTAATGTGTAGTACAGAATATAACAAATACAACATCAGTATTAATGTGTAGTACAGAATATACATCAGTATTTAATGTGTAGTACAGAATACAACATCAGTATTTAATGTGTAGTATAGAATGTAACATCAGTCTTGAATGTGTAGTACAGAATATAGCATCAGTATTTAATGTGTAGTACAGAATACAACATCAGTATTTAATGTGTAGTACAGAATATAGCATCAGTATTTAATGTAGTGCAGATATAACATAATACAACATCAGTATTTAATGTGTAGTACAGAATATAGCATCAGTATTTAATGTGTAGTACAGAATACAACATCAGTATTTAATGTGTAGTATAGAATGTAACATCAGTATTTGAATGTGTAGTACAGAATATAGCATCAGTATTTAATGTGTAGTACAGAATACAACATCAGTATTTAATGTGTAGTATAGAATATAACATCAGTATTTAATGTGTAGTACAGAATATAGCATCAGTATTTAATGTGTAGTACAGAATACAACATCAGTATTTAATGTGTAGTACAGAATATAACATCAGTATTTAATGTGTAGTACAGAATATAGCATCAGTATTTAATGTGTAGTACAGAATACAACATCAGTATTTAATGTGTAGTACAGAATATAACATCAGTATTTAATGTGTAGTACAGATATAACAGAATACAACATCAGTATTTAATGTGTAGTACAGAATATAGCATCAGTATTTAATGTGTAGTACAGAATACAACATCAGTATTTAATGTGTAGTATAGAATGTAACATCAGTCTTGAATGTGTAGTACAGAATATAGCATCAGTATTTAATGTGTAGTACAGAATACAACATCAGTATTTAATGTGTAGTACAGAATATAGCATCAGTATTTAATGTGTAGTACAGAATACAACATCAGTATTTAATGTGTAGTATAGAATATAACATCAGTATTTAATGTGTAGTACAGAATATAACATCAGTATTTAATGTGTAGTACAGAATATAACATCAGTATTTAATGTGTAGTACAGAATATCAACATCAGTATTTAATGTGTAGTACAGAATATACAGAATACACATCAGTATTTAATGTGTAGTACAGAATACAACATCAGTATTTAATGTGTAGTATAGAATATAACATCAGTATTTAATGTGTAGTACAGAATACAACATCAGTATTTAATGTGTAGTACAGAATACAACATCAGTATTTAATGTGTAGTACAGAATATAGCATCAGTATTTAATGTGTAGTATAGAATATAACATCAGTATTTAATGTGTAGTACAGAATATAGCATCAGTATTTAATGTGTAGTATAGAATATAACATCAGTATTTAATGTGTAGTACAGAATATAACATCAGTATTTAATGTGTAGTACAGAATATAACATCAGTATTTAATGTGTAGTACAGAATATAACAAATACAACATCAGTATTTAATGTGTAGTACAGAATATAGCATCAGTATTTAATGTGTAGTCCAGAATACAACATAAGTATTTTAGTGTGTAGTATAGAATGTAACATCAGTCTTGAATGTGTAGTACAGAATATAGCGTCAGTATTTAATGTGTAGTACAGAATACAACATCAGTCTTTAATGTGTAGTATAGAATATAACATCAGTATTTAATGTGTAGTACAGAATATAGCATCAGTATTTAATGTGTAGTACAGAATACAACATCAGTATTTAATGTGTAGTATAGAATATAACATCAGTATTTAATGTGTAGTACAGAATATAGCATCAGTATTTAATGTGTAGTACAGAATACAACATCAGTATTTAATGTGTAGTACAGAATACAACATCAGTATTTAATGTGTAGCATAGAATATAACATCAGTATTCGATGTGTAGTACAGAATACAACATCAGTATTTAATGTGTAGTACAGAATACAACATCAGTATTTAATGTGTAGTACAGAATATAACATCAGTATTTAATGTGTAGTACAGAATACATCATCAGTATTTAATGTGTAGTACAGAATATAACATCAGTATTTAATGTGTAGTACAGAATACAACATCAGTATTTCATGTGTACTGTAGTACATAATACAACATCAGTATTTCATGTGTACTGTAGTACATAATACAACATCAGTATTTAATGTGTAGTACAGAATATAGCATCAGTATTTAATGTGTAGTACAGAATATAACAGCAGTATTTAATGTGTAGTACAGAATACAACATCAGTATTTAATATGTAGTACAGAATATAACATCAGTATTTAATATGTAGTACATAATACAACATCAGTATTTCATGTGTACTGTAGTACATAATACAACATCAGTATTTAATGTGTAGTACAGAATATAACATCAGGATTTAATGTGTAGTACAGAATATAGCATCAGTATTTAATGTTTAGTACAGAATACAACATCAATATTTAATGTGTAGTACAGAATACAACATCAGTATTTAATGTGTAGTACAGAATATAACAGCAGTATTTAATGTGTAGTACAGAATACAACATCAGTATTTAATATGTAGTACAGAATATAACATCAGTATTTAATATGTAGTACAGAATATAACATCAGTATTTAATGTGTAGTACAGAATACAACATCAGTATTTAATGTGTAGTACAGAAAACAACATCAGTATTTAATGTGTAGTACAGAATATAACATAATACAACATCAGTAATTAATGTGTAGTACAGAATATAGCATCAGTATTTAATGTGTCGTACAGAATACAACATCAGTATTTAATGTGTAGTATAGAATGTAACATCAGTCTTGAATGTGTAGTACAGAATATAGCATCAGTATTTAATGTGTAGTACAGAATACAACATCAGTATTGAATGTGTAGTACAGAATATAGCATCAGTATTTAATGTATAGTGCAGAATATAACATAATACAACATCAGTATTTAATGTGTAGTACAGAATATAGCATCAGTATTTAATGTGTAGTACAGAATACAACATCAGTATTTAATGTGTAGTATAGAATGTAACATCAGTCTTGAATGTGTAGTACAGAATATAGCATCAGTATTTAATGTGTAGTACAGAATACAACATCAGTCTTTAATGTGTAGTATAGAATATAACATCAGAATTTAATGTGTAGTACAGAATATAGCATCAGTATTTAATGTGTAGTACAGAATACAACATCATTATTTAATGTGTAGTATAGAATATAACATCAGTATTTAATGTGTAGTACAGAATATAGCATCAGTATTTAATGTGTAGTACAGAATACAACATCAGTATTTAATGTGTAGTACAGAATATAACATCAGTATTTAATGTGTAGTACAGAATATAACAGAATACAACATCAGTATTTAATGTGTAGTACAGAATATAGCATCAGTATTTAATGTGTAGTACAGAATACAACATCAGTATTTAATGTGTAGTATAGAATGTAACATCAGTCTTGAATGTGTAGTACAGAATATAGCATCAGTATTTAATGTGTAGTACAGAATACAACATCAGTCTTTAATGTGTAGTACAGAATATAGCATCAGTATTTAATGTGTAGTACAGAATATAACAGAATACAACATCAGTATTTAATGTGTAGTATAGAATGTAACCTCAGTATTTAATGTGTAGTACAGAATATAACATCAGTATTTAATGTGTAGTACAGAATATAACATCAGTATTTAATGTGTAGTACAGAATATAACAGAATACAACATCAGTATTTAATGTGTAGTACAGAATATAACAGAATACAACATCAGTATTTATTGTGTAGTACAGAATACAACATCAGTATTTAATGTGTAGTATAGAATATAACATCAGCATTTAATGTGTAGTACAGAATACAACATCAGTATCTGATGTGTAGTACAGAATACAACATCAGTATGTAATGTGTAGTACAGAATACAACATCAGTATTTAATGTGTAGTACAGAATACAACATCAGTATTTAATGTGTAGTACAGAATACAACATCAGCATTTAATGTGTAGTACAGAATATAACATCAGTATTGAATGTGTAGTACAGAATACAACATCAGTATTTAATGTTTAGTACAGAATACAACATCAGTATTTAATGTGTAGTACAGAATATAACATCAGTATATAATGTGTAGTACAGAATACATCATCAGTATTTAATGTGTAGTACAGAATATAACATCAGTATTTAATGTGTAGTACAGAATACAACATCAGTATTTCATGTGTACTGTAGTACATAATACAACATCAGTATTTAATGTGTAGTACAGAATATAGCATCAGTATTTAATGTGTAGTACAGAATACAACATCAGTATGTAATGTGTAGTACAGAATATAGCATCAGTATTTAATGTGTAGTATAGAATATAACATCAGTATTTAATGTGTAGTACAGAATATAGCATCAGTATTTAATGTGTAGTATAGAATATAACATCAGTATTTAATATGTAGTACAGAATATAACATCAGTATTTAATATGTAGTACAGAATATAACATCAGTATTTAATGTGTAGTACAGAATATAACATAATACAACATCAGTAATTAATGTGTAGTACAGAATATAGCATCAGTATTTAATGTGTAGTACAGAATACAACATCAGTATTTAATGTGTAGTATAGAATGTAACATCAGTCTTGAATGTGTAGTACAGAATATAGCATCAGTATTTCATGTGTAGTACAGAATACAACATCAGTCTTTCATGTGTAGTATAGAATATAACATCAGTATTTAATGTGTAGTACAGAATATAGCATCAGTATTTAATGTGTAGTACAGAATACAACATCAGTATTTAATGTGTGGTATAGAATATAACATCAGTATTTAATGTGTAGTACAGAATATAGCATCAGTATTTAATGTGTAGTACAGAATACAACATCAGTATTGAATGTGTAGTACAGAATATAACATCAGTATTTAATGTGTAGTACAGAATATAACATAATACAACATCAGTATTTAATGTGTAGTACAGAATATAACAGAATACAACATCAGTCTTGAATGTGTAGTACAGAATATAGCATCAGTATTTAATGTGTAGTACAGAATACAACATCAGTCTTTAATGTGTAGTATAGAATATAACATCAGTATTTAATGTGTAGTACAGAATATAGCATCAGTATGTAATGTGTAGTACAGAATACAACATCAGTATTTAATGTGTAGTATAGAATATAACATCAGTATTTAATGTGTAGTACAGAATATAGCATCAGTATTTTATGTGTAGTACAGAATACAACATCAGTATTTAATGTGTAGTACAGAATTTAACATCAGTATTTAATGTGTAGTACAGAATATAACAGAATACAACATCAGTATTTAATGTGTAGTATAGAATGTAACCTCAGTATTTAATGTGTAGTACAGAATATAACATCAGTATTTAATGTGTAGTACAGAATATAACATCAGTATTTAATGTGTAGTACAGAATATAACAGAATACAACATCAGTATTTATTGTGTAGTACAGAATACAACATCAGTATTTAATGTGTAGTACAGAATACAACACCAGTGTTTAATGTGTAGTATAGAATGTAACATCAGTATTTAATGTGTAGTACAGAATATAACATCAGTATTTAATGTGTAGTACAGAATACAACATCAGTATTTAATGTGTAGTACAGAATACAACATCAGTATTTAATGTGTAGTTCAGAATATAACATCAGTATTGACTGTGTAGTACAGAATACATCATCAGTATTGAATGTGTAGTACAGAATATAACATCAGTATTTAATGTGTAGTACAGAATACAACATCAGTATTTCATGTGTACTGTAGTACATAATACAACTTCAGAATGTAATGTGTAGTACAGAATATAGCATCAGTATTTAATGTGTAGTACAGAATACAACATCAGTATTTAATGTGTAGTACAGAATACAACATTAGTATTTAATGTGTAGTGTAGACTATAACATCAGTATTTAATGTGTAGTACAGAATAGAACATTAGTATTTAATGTGTAGTACAGAATATAACATCAGTATTTAATGTGTAGTACATAATATAACATCAGTATTTAATGTGTAGTACAGAATATAACATCAGTATTTAATGTGTAGTATAGAATATAACATCAGTATTTAATGTGTAGTACAGAATATAGCATCAGTATTTAATGTGTAGTATAGAATATAACATCAGTATTTAATGTGTAGTACAGAATATAACATCAGTATTTAATGTGTAGTACAGAATATAACATCAGTATTTAATGTGTAGTATAGAATATAACATCAGTATTTAATGTGTAGTACAGAATATAGCATCAGTATTTAATGTGTAGTATAGAATATAACATCAGTATTTAATGTGTAGTACAGAATACAACATCAGTATTTAATGTGTAGTACAGAATATAACATCAGTATTTAATGTCCATCCATCTTCTCCCTCGTATACGTGGTCGGGTCTCGGGGTAGCAGTTCCAGCAGAGAGCCCCAAACGTTCCTTTCCCCACATCAACCAGCTCTGACTGGGGGGTCCCAAGGCGCTCCCAGGCCAGAAGAGATATGATCCCTCCACCTGGTCCTAGGTCTACCCCTCGGTCTCCTCCCGGCTGGACGTGCCTGGAACACCTCCCTAGGGAGGCGTCCAGGAGGCATCCTAACTTGGTGCCCGAACCACCTCAACTGGCTCCTTTCGACGCAAAGTATTTAATGTGTAGTACAGAATACAACATCAGTATTTCATGTGTAGTACATTACATTACATTGCATTTAGCTGACGCTTTTATCCAAAGCGACTTACAATAAGTGCATACGACCAACAAAATACAACCTTGAAGAAAACAGAATCATAAAGTACATCAGGCTTCATAGAGCCAAGTATTTCAAGTGCTACTCAGCTGGCTTTAGAGGAGCCAGTCCTTTGTTAGTATATAAGTGCTTTGTTAGTATATAAGAGCTTTGTTAGTATATAAGTGCTTTGTTAGTATATAAGTGCTTTGTTAGTATATAAGTGCTTTGTTAGTATATAAGTGCTTTGTTTGTATATAAGTCCTTTGTTAGTATATAAATGCTTTGTTAGTATATAAGTGCTTTGTTAGTAGTTCTATCCTCGAGGTGGAGTCGAGAGAGATGAGCTTCAGTCTGGAAGGTGTGTGAGCTTTCTGCTGTCCTGATGTCAATGGGAGCTCATTCCACCATCTTGGAGCCAGGACAGCAAACCCACGTGTTTCTGCTGCTGGGAACTTGGGTCCCCCTCGCAGCGAGGGTGCAGCGAGCCGTCTTGCTGATGCAGAGCGGAGTGCACGTGCTGGGGTGCACGGTTTAAGCATGTCCTGGATGTAGGGAGGGCCAGATCCATTCGCAGCATGGTACGCAAGTACCAGGGTCTTGAAGTGGATTCTAGCAGTTACCGGAAGCCAGTGGAGGGAGCGGAGGAGCGGCGTGGTGTCGAACATTCAGGAAGGTTGAAGACCAGACGAGCCACTGCATTCTGGGTGAGAGAGGTCGGATGGCACATGCAGGGAGACCAGCCAGGAGGGAGCTGCAGTAGTCTAGGCGTGAGGTGACGAGAGCCTGGACCAGAACCTGCGTGGCTCTCTGGGTCAGCTGGGGACGCGTCCTCCCGATGCTGTAGAGTGTGTATCTGCAGCAGCGGGTTGTAGCAGCGATGTTTGCAGTGAAGGACAGGTTGAAATCTGAGGCAGTTCGCAACATAAAACAAAAGTACACAACACGTAGGCACTAAACTGTGATCATACATTTATTGCCACAATCATAAAACATACACTGGAGGACAGGTAACACAAACAAAAAGACGCAGGGGACTTGGGCCAAAATCACACAGAACCTAACGGGAGAAATAAAGCCGCGAAAACCTAATACTAACAGGTCCTCCAGGAAACACAACAAAAAGGCTAAAGAGCTCTGCCACAGCAGAGACATCCGGAGGAGTGATCGGCTCCTCCTTCTCCTTCAGTCTCCTCTTTTATGCTCGGCTGAGTGACAACTGGGAACACCTGGGGAAGGCGGAGCCAGGTGTACCTGCACAGCAGAGAGAACAAAGAGGACAACAAAAGGGGGGGAGTACGTAACCCCCACCATGAGTTAGTGATTTTTTTCTTTTTTTAAAAAAAACAATCACAACAATCAACCTTAGTTGACAGACGTGCTCACCACCACTCATTCCACACACCCGACAACAACACACAATACTACCATGCCAGTGCCTCCTTTTCGATGGTGGAATACACCAGCTGGTGTCGATCAAATCTCCCGGAGCGGTACGACACAGAGCGCTCCACCTCACGATCAGCTCCAGTACATCTGCCCGCTGCGCGTCAGGCAAGTGTGCCAAATGAGACTCAACCTTCACCAGAGTCTCCGCAGCGACCGGGACCTCCGACGTGACGGAGGGGGGGGGGTCACTTTCAGCACTGGACCGCGCCACCACACCGGCAGCGACAGATTTACGAACAGCCCCCGGGCTTATCGTACCCGTTGTCCCACCCTCACGCCATAATGGCGGGTCCCTGATCGGTCCGTCCAACTCCGTAGCCGTAAAACTGTCAGACAGATCACCATTACTAACGTCAACTCCACTCTTTGCGCGGTTGACTGCAACCGTATTCACCCCCGGCTTAACGAGCACTCTGCCACCGGCTAAATCATTCCCCAAGACCAAATCAACCCCTTCAATGGGAAAACATGGCCGAACCCCGACAGTTACCGGACCTGTGACCAGATCTGACTCAAGATGAATAATATGCAATGGCGAACCCACACACTGCATACCAACCCCCCTCACAAGAACACCCGACCCCACAGCAGACGCCTCAGAGAGGTGCAACACACCCCGCATCATAAAGGATTGTGAAGCTGCTGTATCCCTCAAAATGGTCACAGGAACCCTGTTGTTCTTCCCCGGTAAAGACACCATTCCCTTCATGAGAAACGGAGCAAAAAGGTTCAGTTCTGATTTGAGAGACCCTGGCTTTGAAGTACTCATCAAAGCGACCGACTTTACAGGCTTCTCCTCATCCCGCAAAACATAGCAATTCGCAGCAATATGACCTCTTTTCTTGCAGTAATGACACACTGGCCTATCCGTAGATCCCCCATTCACCTCTCCCGGTTTTTCCTCAGCAACTCTTGGCCTGCTGGACTGACATGGCACTTTAGTGAAGACTGGGGTTTCTCTGATATTAGTTTCCACAAACCCGGCCTGTGCCCTAGTCCTCTCACTGTCGACAGTCTTGTGAGTAAGCGCATATTCGTCAGCCAAAACCACAGCATCAAACAGTTTCAGCGGTTGTTGCTCATTGAGGTATGTGGCTACTGTGTAAGGCAAACAGTTTTTAAATTCTTCCTTGAGCACTAATGTTTTTAGGTCCTCTAGAGACTTTGTCCCCGTCGATGAGCACCATCGCTCAAACAGAACCTCTTTCTCACGGGCGAATTCCACATACGCTTGACAATCTTGTCTTTTCAAACCACGAAACTTTTGACGGTATGCCTCAGGCACCAGCTCATAAGCGCGCAGAATTGCAGCTTTCACCTGTTCATAATCCCGGCTAACCTCCTCAGATAACGCAGTATACACCTCCTGCGCTTTACCCGTGAGAACGCACTGCAGCATAACGGTCCACATGTTCCCAGGCCATTCAAACGTTGTTGCTACACGCTCAAACAGGACAAAATAGCTATCAACGTCTTTTTCGTTAAACACTGGGATAAACCGAGTATACTTGCCTACGTCAAAATCATGAGGTTGTGCAGACCCCAACTGCTGAGTCTGAGTCTTCCTCAATTCGAGATTACAGGCGATCTCCTTCTCTCTCAGTCTGTTATCACTCTCCTTCTCTCTAACCATCAGCTTGCGCAGCTCTAGCTGAAGTTGAAGGTCGCTCACTTTCTGAGAGACCTCTGTCCCGTCGTCCATGGGAACGTCTACTTCCTCCTCTGACAATACCTCCTGCTCTATAAGCGCAGCCAACAGCTGTCCCTTAATGATCTGTTTCTTGTTCTGTTTATTGACTACAACGTCAAATTTGCCTGCGATCAGACCAAGCTGCTGTTTGCTACATGCATCCAACTTCCCCCGAGTCGGATCACCCACAAACCCCTCCAAGTCGAAATCCATCACTGCCACTCTACGCTATACGGCCAAACAAACAACAAAATGCTGTCAAGGGCCTTTTAGAAAGTAATACTACTCACCACACCGGCACCTGCCCGAGACAGCCTTTGGACGAGCCCCCATATGTTACGACCCGCCTCTCTACTCGATAGCAGTGGCTCGTGAGGCAGTTCGCAACATAAAACAAAAGTACACAACACGTAGGCACTAAACTGTGATCATACATTTATTGCCACAATCATAAAACATACACTGGAGGACAGGTAACACAAACAAAAAGACGCAGGGGACTTGGGCCAACCACACCACGGGCCGTAGGATCCAGAGCCTTCCTCCGCTACCCAAAATCACACAGAACGGGAGAAATAAAGCCGCGAAAACCTAATACTAACAGGTCCTCCAGGAAACACAACAAAAAGGCAAGAGAGCTCTGACACAGCAGAGACATCCGGAGGAGTGATCGGCTCCTCCTTCTCCTTCAGTCTCCTCTTTTATGCTCGGCTGATTGGCAACTGGGAACACCTGGGGAAGGCAGAGCCAGGTGTTCCTGCAGAGCAGAGAGAACAAAGAGTACAACAAAAGAGGGGGGAGTACGTAACAACAGGGAGAAGAGGAGGGGACCAAGAACAGAGCCCTGAGGGACCCCTGTAGTTAATTGACAGGGGTCGGACTCGGACCCTCTCCAAGTGACCCTGTAGGTGCGGTCTTTGAAGTATGAGGTGAGGAGGGAAAGTGCAGAGCCTGAAACTCCAAGTTCTTGGAGAGTGAAGGAGGATCTGATGGTTCACCGTGTCGAATGCAGCAGACAGGTCCAACAGGATGATGACAGAGGAGAGGGAGGCTGCTTTAGCCGTGTGCAGTTCCTCAGTGACAGCAAGGAGGGCAGTTTCTGTGGAGTGACCTGCCTTGAAACCAGACTGGTGCGGAGCCAGAAGGTTGTTCTGATGGAGAGAGCAGGAGAGTTGTCTAAAGACAGCGCGTTCAAGTGTTTTAGACAGGAACGGAGGAGAGAGACAGGCCTGTAGTTTATAACGTCAGACGGGTCGAGAGTGGGTTTCTTTAGGAGAGGGTTTACTCTAGCCTCCTTGAGACTGTTTGGAAAGTGACCAGAAGTTAGAGAAGTGTTGATGAAATGGTAGAATATCAGGAGCGATAGTCTGAAGGAGGTTTGAAGGGACAGGGTCCAGAGGACAGGTGGCGGGCAGAGGTAATGAGGGTAGGAACCTCACCTGGAGAGAGAGGGGAGAAGGAGGTCAGTGTGCGGGTGGAAGGAGGGTCTGGAGACCCAGCGGTGAGGAGAGGTGAGTCAGAAGAAGAAGAGCGAATATCATCAACCTTTTTTTCAAAGTGGTTAACAAAGTCGGTTGACAGAAGTGAGGAGGGGGAGGGGCTTTGGGAGGGTCCAAGAGGGAGGAGGGGGAAGGGGCTTTGGGGGGGTCAAAGAGGGGAGAGGGGGAAGGGGCTTTGGGGGGGTCCAGAAGGGAGGAGGGGGAAGGGGCTTTGGGGGGGTCCAGGAGGGGGGAGGGGGAAGGGGCTTTTGGGGGGTCCAGGAGGGTGGAGAAGATGGAAAATAGTTGTTTGGGATTGGAATAGGAAGATTGGATCCTATCTTGAAAGAAAGTGCTTTTTGCCGGAGAGATGGAAGCAGAGAAAGAGGAGAGCCTGATAGGTTAGGAGGTTGTCACGGACAGAGAGAGTCCAGAGAGGATGTGAGAGGACAGAGAGAGTCCAGAGAGGATGAGAGAGGACAGAGAGAGTCCAGAGAGGATGAGAGAGGACAGAGAGAGTCCAGAGAGGATGTGAGAGGACAGAGAGAGTCCAGGGAGGAGGAGAGAGGAGAGAGAGTCCAGAGAGGAGGAGAGAGGAGAGAGAGACTCCAGAGAGGATGTGAGAGGACAGAGAGAGTCCAGAGAGGAGGAGAGAGGAGAGAGAGTCCAGAGAGGATGTGAGAGGAGAGAGAGAGTCCAGAGAGGAGAAGAGAGGAGAGAGAGACTCCAGAGAGGATGTGAGAGGACAGAGAGAGAGTCCAGAGAGGAGGAGAGAGGAGAGAGAGTCCAGAGAGGATGTGAGAGGAGAGAGAGAGTCCAGAGAGGAGGAGAGAGGAGAGAGAGTCCAGAGAGGATGTGAGAGGAGAGAGAGAGTCCAGAGAGGAGGAGAGAGGAGAGAGGAGAGTTTCTGCAGCAGAATTTGGAGGCAGGAGTTGGAAGGAGTCAAAGGAAGGGAGGGCTGAGAGCACCGAGGAGGCAAAGGGAGAGGGGGAGAGGAGGCGAAGGTAGAGGGGGAGAGGGAACTGAGGTTACGGCGGACAGGTGCAGGATGAGAAGGGATTAGTTTGTTATCTTTGGAAAGGGGTAGAGAGAATTAAATGAAGAAGTGATCGGAGGAGTGGAACGGGTTTACAGAGAGGTTAGAAGTAGAGCAGGTCCTTGAAGATATGAGATCAAGGACACTGCCAGCTTTATGAGTGGGTGGGGATGGAGACAGTGAGAAAGCAAAGGCGGTGAACAGAGATGTTAGTTCGTCTATCTTCCCCGTCTGGAGGTCGAAGTCTCCGAGAAGTACAGCGGGAGGGCCAGGTTCAGGATGTGTGAGAGGAGAGGGTCTAAGTCCTCCAGGAAGTCCCCCAAGGCGCCTGGTGGACGGTAGAGAACAACAAGGGGTCATTGTATAGGATGGGTTACCGTGACAACATGGAGTTCAGAGGTGGAAGGAGTGAAGTTAGGAAGCTTGAAGAGGGAGAAGCTCCATGTGGAGAGAGCAGGAGACCAGTGCCCCTCCTCTGCCAGGGGGTCTGGGTGTATGGGAGAAGGAGCATGCTGTGGAGAGAGCAGGAGACCAGTGCCCCTCCTCTGCCAGGGGGTCTGGGTGTATGGGAGGAGGAGCATGCTGTGGAGAGAGCAGGAGACCAGTGCCCCTCCTCTGCCAGAGGGTCTGGGTGTATAAAAAGGAGGAGCATGCTGTGGAGAGAGCTGCTGGGTGGATGTGTTGGATGGAGTAATCCAGGTCTCAGTGAGAGCAGGGACATCAGGGTATGCAAGGAGGCGGAGCCAGAGATGAAGTTCCACAGGCCGCCTGAAGCTAGATGCTGGATCTCATGGAGCACGGGGGATAGAGGAGAGCAGGCCGGGTGTAGCGATTAGGAGATACACGGGGCCAGAGATCCCTGAGAGGAGACACATGGACAGGAATGGAGGATTTGCCTCCTCTTTGCCTCCCTCGTGACTCCCTCGTGACTCCCGCAGGACTCCAATGTCTTTGTCTGTCTTCGTCTGTCTGACGCTGAAGGAAAGAGCTACCGAAAATGGACGCCTTATTGCTGAGGTCTCTCAGCTGTGAGGCCACGCCCCTCTGATTAGTCACCTCTCTGCAGCTGATGGGCGACAGCTGAGAGGCCCTGCCTATATTGTGATGCAGGCTTGAGCCCACTGAGAGCTGAGCAACAGGTTCACGTGAGCAGATCTGAGATTTAAAATCTCTCAAAGCGCCGTTTTATCTCCAGAACAATGATACAGAGTAGAATCACTGAAACAGAGAAGTCTCATTAAACAAGAATATAACTTACAGTGGCTGCTGCGTCAATAGGCCCGGTCTAGATGCACACATATAACACTTCATTCTTAATACTATTTTATATTTTAATAATTGTGACATTTATTTTGAAGATGTACTGGTCCCTCTATATTGGTACTGGTTCCTCTATGTCGGTACTGATTCCTCTATGTCGGTACTGGTTCCTCTATGTCGGGACTGGTTCCTCTATGTCGGTACTGGTTCCTCTATATTGGTACTGGTTCCTCTATGTTGGTACTGGTCCCTCTATGTCGGTACTGGTCCCTCTATGTTGGTACTGGTTCCTCTATATTGGTACTGGTCCCTCTATGTCGGTACTGGTTCCTCTATGTTGGTACTGGTTCCTCTATATTGGTACTGGTTCCTCTATGTCGGTACTGGTTCCTCTATGTTGGTACTGGTTCCTCTATATTGGTACTGGTTCCTCTATGTTGGTACTGGTCCCTCTATGTCGGTACTGGTCCCTCTATGTTGGTACTGGTTCCTCTATATTGGTACTGGTTCCTCTATGTCGGTACTGGTTCCTCTATGTGGGTACTGGTTCCTCTATGTCGGTACTGGTTCCTCTATGTCGTTAGAGCTGCAGTAAAACACCAGAGTACACACTTCCTGTGGAAATCACTTTAATTTCTGTGTTCATTTCATAACAACATCATCCGTCATCAAAGGTTCACAAAACAAAACATCCACAGACCTGAAGAAGGTCCCTGTGATTGGTCAGAGAGTGTAGGGGGGGTCAGGGTCCCTGTGATTGGTCAGAGAGCGTAGGGGGGGTCAGGGTCCCTGTGATTGGTCAGAGAGCGTAGGGGGGGTCAAGGTCCCTGTGATTGGTCAGAGAGCGTAGGGGCGGGTCAGGGTCCCTGTGATTGGTCAGAGAGCGTAGGGGGGGTCAGGGTCCCTGTGATTGGTCAGAGAGCGTAGGGGGGATCAGGGTCCCTGTGATTGGTCAGAGAGCGTAGGGGGGGTCAGGGTCCCTGTGATTGGTCAGAGAGCGTAGGGGGGTCAGGGTCCCTGTGATTGGTCAGAGAGCGTAGGGGGGGTCAGGGTCCGTGTGATTGGTCAGAGCATTTGGGGGTCAGGGTCCGTGTGATTGGTCAGAGCATTTGGGGGTCAGGGTCCGTGTGATTGGTCAGAGCGTTGGTCACGGTCCGTGTGATTGGTCAGAGCATTTGGGGGTCGGAGTCCATGTGATTGGTTAGAGAGCATTGAGGCCACTCCCCTCTGCCTCCTTCAGTTCTTTTAAAGCCACGCCCTCTGTTGTGACCACGCCCTCTTTCAAAGCCACGCCTTCTTCTGGTTGGAGAGGGGCGAGATTTGTTTCCGACCTGAACAAAAACATTTATATAAGCAGGGATGCTAACACAGCTAACTCTGTTAACAAAGCTAACAGGGATATATATACGCTTTCAGAGCTAATAAGGCTAACTCTGTTAACAAAGCTAACAGGGATATATATACGCTTTCAGAGCTAATAAGGCTAACTCTGTTAACAAAGCTAACAGGGATATATATACGCTTTCAGAGCTAATAAGGCTAACTCTGTTAACAAAGCTAACAGGGATATATATACGCTTTCAGAGCTAATAAGGCTAACTCTGTTAACAAAGCTAACAGGGATATATATACGCTTTCAGAGCTAATAAGGCTAACTCTGTTAACAAAGCTAACAGGGATATATATACGCTTTCAGAGCTAATAAGGCTAACTCTGTTAACAAAGCTAACAGGGATATATATACGCTTTCAGAGCTAATAAGGCTAACTCTGTTAACAAAGCTAACAGGAATATATATACGCTTTCAGAGCTAATAAGGCTAACTCTGTTAACAAAGCTAACACCGATGACCCCGTCCCGGCTGATAATGCTCACAAAGGTTATACTTATATATATTTGCTCTATGTGTTTGTGTTGTCTCCTGGGTTCTGTAGTGCCCGGAGTGTGTCTTTTTATTTCCTCCCAAACCCCATCCTCTCAGGAAGCCTTTGCTTCCTGTCAGGTCATCATTGTAAATAAGAATTTGTTCTTAATTGATTTTCCTGGATAAATAAAGGTTCTACTACTACTACTACTACTTACAATGCTGGCACTGCTAACGCTAGCACAGCTGATTCAGCTATCTTACAGACAGTGGCTGTTCTATGGGGTGGCACGGGGTGGCAGCTGCCACCTCAGAAAAATGCCTTGCCACCCCAGCTGCCACCCAAGCTGGCAGCTTTGTTTTGAAAGAAAAGTTGTGGCTCATCGGACATTTATGAGATAAAATCTCTAATGTCCGAGTGCAAGTGAATGCAGCGCAAGACGCGAGCCTTGTAACCCCTCCCCCGGCCTTGGCGCGAGCCTGGAAATATGACTGGCAGCGATTTCATTTGAACGGGGGGACGGCGCAAAACGAGAAGCATTTCGGATCCAAGCAGACGCAAGGAATGAGGTGTTTGCGGTCTACAGTGACAGAGAAGAGCCTGTCAGTGCTGCTGTAAGGCAAGTTGATTTATATAGCACTTTTCTGTACGCGACAATTCAAAGTGCTTTACAAAACAAATGAAAATACTTTTTATGAATAAATACAGTACAAACACATAGGCCTATATAATGGCATTTCACAACAGGCATTACAAAGCAAAGATAATCAAAATAAACACCACAGGTATAACATACATGTTTAAAGGCATACTGTAGTTCGAATATGAGCAGCTCAATTAAAAGCAGCCAAAGAGATATGTTTTTAGTCTCCATTTAAAAATAGTCAGCGTTTCTGCGGACGTGCATGATTTGGGTAGTTTGTCCAGATTGTCGGGCATAACAGCTAACGCTGCCTCTCCATGTTTTGTTGTTACTCTCGGAGCCGATAGCAGACCCGTCCCAGAAGACCTGAGCACTTTTATGGCTCCTAATTATGCAGGAGTTGAACAATATACTTTGGTCCTAAACCATGTAATGATTTAAAAAGCAATAGTACTTTAAAATCAATTATTTGGCCGACTGGAAGCCAATGTAGAGACTTCAGAACCGGACTGATGTGATCCACTCTTTTAGTGTGAGTGAGGACACGAGCAGCGACGTTCTGTATCAGCTGCAGCTTTCTGATGGATTGTTTAGTGAGACCTGTGAAGACACTATTGCAGTGGTCGAGTCTACTGAAGATAAAAGCATGGACAAGCTTTTCTAAGTCCTGTTGTGACATTCGTTTTTTAATCCTCGATAAGTTCTTCAGACTGTACTCAGCATTGAATCAAAACGCACCATAGCTTTAAATCTTAAAACGTTTGTGCGGCGTTTTTGCTGAACAAGATGGTAATCTCTGCATTCAGCTGTAATAGGCAACTTGATGCTCTGCTCACGGATGACTCGATGAGCATAACAAACTGTTAAGACGATCACCTTACGTGTGTAAATATATTATTTTCTTTGTGGGGGTCTGCCCCCAAAAAACAGTTTCAAGTCCTGAGGAAGTCAAATCAGACGTAAAACTTCACTGCAGCCAACAGAAAGTAACCACTTTGATTTAGCTAGGCCAGTGGGTAAGGACTTTCCACTGGATCATAGCTGCAGCGATGTTTATGTTTTAGCTGAATACACGTTTTAACCCTGATTTAACTGATGCAGTTAGTCACTTCTTTAATGTTTGTTCTTTCTGATGTAAAGTCCAGGTTGTTGTAACTGTTTGCAGTAAAGTCGTGGGGCACTGAACTGTTCCTTTGGATCTTTTGAATCTTTTGAATTGTGATAGTAATTACATGTCTTTCAAATTTGAAGAAGGGTGAGCAAGCATCTTGAGGAACATTCAACATTAACTCTCCAAAAAATATAGTTTATTCAATAATAAATGAATATGTGAATCATAACAGTGATTGACAGCTGATAGAAATAATATGATTGTTAATATTATCATATTCATTCAGACAAACATCGACGAGACAGTTCATTCATGTACTCTTTGCAGCAGTCTGCATAGATTGGTACCCCTGCTGGTCTAAGAGTGAGACAAACTCATTCAGTTATTGTTCAGTTGCATTGCATTCAATGATGTCTGCCACCTTATATATTTATATTTATATGTAAGGCTTTACTGATGTGCCACAAAAATGTCACCTAATGTTATTGAGTTCAAATAAATATTGTGGCTTTCCAAGTTAACATTGATTGATATGGCTGCGATTAAATCAGCATATACTTCTGCCAGGGGATGCCACCCACTGATATTCTCCTGCCACCCTCTGGCCACCCCATGAATATGTTTCTAGATCCGCCCCTGCTTACAGAGCGACGAATTAAGCTGCTAGCCGTTAGCTTACCCGTTCTCCTCCACGTCCTCGATGGTGTCGGGCAGAGGCTTGTTGAGCGTCTCTGGCAGGAAGCAGGCGAAGACGCTGGCAAACACCGCCGCCCCCCCCGTAAACAAGACTGGGCAGAGCAGGGAGTACCTGGGAAATGCAGTCCATCAGAAGAGTTAGCATGAATTACGTAGGAAGGGGGAGATGTATCTGATTCCTGGACGTACTTATAAACATGGGACAAACAACAACAACAACAACAACAATAATGATAACATGTTCAACGAGAGACCTCATCAAGGATCAGGACCGCGGGCGCCGCCATGCTGCCGACCCTCGCCATGGTGGAAACAAAGCCCATCCCTGTCTGCCTGCACACACACACATACACACACAAACACACACACACAGACACACACACAGACACATACAGAGATGATGCATGTCTGTGTAATGTATGTATACTGTCAACCCACAATGTTCCCCTTTTTTTTGTGTCACACAGAACGATTTGAAAAACAATGTATTTCTATTGGTAGTATGTTTCGTGCCTGCCTGCGTCTTTTTGTCCGGTCGGGTCGTGGAAGATCGGAAGCTGTGGGGTTCATAAAAACATGTTCTTACTCAATATCAAGCCACGATTATTGTTTTTATTTTAAATCGTATAATGTCTGACTTTTTTTGTCGTCTGTGAGGAAAATAAATGGCTCAGAGCCTCAGAATACTGAAATCTGTAATTTTCTAAATAACACACTGTTATGTTCTCACCAATAACACACAATTATCCTTGCTTTTATTTATTTGTTTGATTCCATAATCACTGGCTTTTTTGGCGCCCGTCAGGAACTGAATTTCAAAATAAAAATAACCCGGAAACAGACGTAGGCCTATAAGGGACATTTCGAGCATCTTTGCAATACACAGACACTGAACTGATTACCAAAGATCCTCAGGTATGGTTTAAGCTCGCTGATTTGATGTTTTAGCCGCAATGCATGTAGGGATATGGTGTTCATGCCATTTAAAAAAAGGAAAGAATACTTTATTCCGAGTGTGCTTGCTTTTCCCTTTGAAAGTCATCACATAACAGCATTGTAATACACGGTACGGCTGCATTACATATTACATATCTGCCGTAGTTCGCTATTTATAGAGCCCTGATGAGAAGACTTCTAGACAAACAGGAGGAACTGCCGCAGAAACTGAATATGTGACGTGGATCAATCAATCAATCAATCAATCAATGTTTATTTATATAGCCCAATATCACAAATGTTACATTTGTCTCAGTGGTCTTCACAGTGTGTACAGAATATCAGTATGACAATACGATATACGTGGATAATAAATATATCAACAATTAAACAACATCTTCACTTTCTCTTCACACAATACATCTCCTTGCAGTATCAACACTAATTTGGATAGCCGCAATGCATGTAGGGATATGGTGTTCATGCCATTTAAAAAAAAATAAAAGAATACTTTATTCCGAGTGTGCTTGCTTTTCTCTTTGAAAGTCATCACATAACAGCATTGTAATACACGGTACGGCTGCATTAAATATTACATATCTGCCGTAGTTCTCTATTTATAGAGCCCTGATGAGAAGACTTCTATACAAACAGGAGGAACTGCCGCATAAACTGAATATGTGACGTGGATCAATCAATCAATGTTTATTTATAGCCCAATATCACAAATGTTACATTTGTCTCAGTGGTCTTCACAGTGTGTACAGAATATCAGTATGACAATACGATATACGTGGATAATAAATATATCAACAATTAAACAATATCTTCACTTTCTCTTCACACAATACGGCTCCTTGCAGTATCAACACTAATTCGGCTGACTTTTACATTTGATCCAATGGTAGATAACGGTGCACAGCTGATAGAAAGGGACTTGTAGTTTTTAAAGATATTACTGATTTTATTTGAATGTAAGAATGTAAATACTGAGTCTGAAATAGTATAGCAATACGCTTTCAAATTATGTGAAATCACCAAAATCGACCAATGGGTTCCAGAGAAACGGTAAAACCCCCATGTCCACCTAAATCACCTCAGAGGTGGAGTTTTTTGTGCTAAACCTCTCTAAAAAGATCAAAGGTCACTTGTTTTGCATCAATCTTGATACAGGGTACTTATTATATGTTGTTCTTTGGATTCCCAAAGCTTTAAGTCTACCTTACCATCATCCAAGGGTAGTTTTCACTGTAAATAAAAAAAGAGTCTTTGGACGGACACTATAATTTACAGTTTTTTTACTATGTTCAATCTGAATTTTCTTTAAAATAAAAAACATCTATATTAATTCTGACTCTTCTGCATCCAACTCACAGGTTTATCATTACTTTGAGAAAAAATATTATTAATTTAACCCTTTTAGAAGATATGGTCATTTGTTCTGGGAATGTCATTTTCGAGCCTGAGACCTGAAAAACAGGCTCAGGGCTTAACAGGTTAATTCGTTTTTCTGTTTTGCACCTCCTCCTAATAATATATGTGTACATCGTGCACTAAACTGTATTATTGTAGAGATCACTTACAGTATCTTCTTGATTTTTCATATTCTATATTTCTATCATTGACCTTCTACTTTCCCCCAATGAAAGTATGTACTCTTAATATTTTCTTAATCAAATATAACACATAAAAACAATAATTCAATAACGTGCTTTAACCACTAGGTGGTGCACATAAGGTGCACACAGCCATAATGACTTTGTATTATTAGTGTAGGACACTTATGTATGTACAACATCTGAAGATGTGTAGTTTTATTCAAGCTTTCACATAATTGTACAGCGTATTGCTATACTATTTCAGACTCAGTATTTACATTCTTACATTCAAAGAAAATCAGTAATATCTTTAAAAATCGTCCCTTTCTATCAGCTGTGCACCGTTATCTACCATTGGATCAAATGTAAAAGTCAGCCGAATTAGTGTTGATACTGCAAGGAGACGTATTGTGTGAAGAGAAAGTGAAGATGTTGTTTAATTGTTGATATATTTATTATCCACGTCACATATTCAGTTTCTGCGGCAGTTCCTCCTGTTTGTCTAGAAGTCTTCTCATCAGGGCTCTATGAATAGAGAACTACGGCAGCTATGTAATATTTAATGCAGCCGTACCGTGTATTACAATGCCGTTATGTGATGACTTTCATATTGAAAAGCAAGCACACTTGGAATAAAGTATTCTTTTCTTTTTTTAAATGGCCTGAACACCATATCTCTACATCTATTGCGGCTAAAACATCAAATCAGGGAGCTTAAACCATAGCTGAGGATCTTGGGTAATCAGTTCAGTGGCCCAATGTCCCTTATAGGCCTACGTCTGTTTCCTGTTCGTTGCGGGCGCCAAAAAAGCCAGAGATTATGGAATTAAACAAATAAATAAAAGCAAGGATAATTGTGTGTTATTGGTGAGAACATAACAGTGTGTTATTTAGAAAATAATAAGAAATTAGAAGGAAAAATAGATTTAAAAAATACAGATTTCAGTATTCTGAGGCTCTGAGCCATTTATTTTCCTCACGGACGGCAAAAAAAGTCAGACATTATACGATTTAAAATAAAAACAATAATCGTGGCTTGATATTGAGTAAGAACATGTTTTTATGAACCCCACAGCTTCCGGTCTTCCACGACCCGACCGGACAAAAAGACGCAGGCATGAAACACACTACCAATAGAAATACATTGCTTTTAAAATCGTTCTGTGTGACACAAAAAAAAGGGGAAATGGTGTTGGTGAACACGAATCAATAGATTAAATGTTGTGACTATAACACGAAATGACGTGAGACTGGGTTGATACTGTATATATGTATTTATATATGTACGGGGGCTCACCTGAGCACGGTGGGGTACAGCTCACCTGTGTATAGGTACACGGTGGTGAAGGAGGCCGAGGTGAAGCCTTTACCCAGACAGGCCAGCGTGGTGCGAACCGTCTGCATGTCTGTGGGGGGAGTACACCTGTCTCTCACACCTCAGTACACTGTGTGTGTGTGTGTGTGTGTGTGTGTGTGTGTGTGTGTGTTACCTGCAGGGACCATGATGTTGGCGAAGATGATGAGGGCAGAGACGAACAGGCAGGTGGCCTGAGAGACGCGTCTCCCCAGGTAACTGAGCATTCCCAGAGCCACCAGCTTAGCGGGAAAATCCACAGCCCCGAAGATCAGCTGGATCTGGTAGATACTCACCTGGACAGGTGAGACAGGTGGGATGGAGACAGGTGAGACAGGTGGGATGGAGACAGGTGAGACAGGTGCGATGGAGACAGGTGCGATGGAGGCAGGTGAGACAGGTGGGACAGGAACAGGTGGTACAGAGACAGGTGAGACAGGAGGACAGGTGAGACAGGAACAGATGAGACAGGTGGGATGTAGACAGGTGAGACAAGTGTGATGGAGACAGGTTGGACAGGTTTGATGGAGGCATGTGAGACAGGTGGGACAGGAACAGGTGGTACAGAGACAGGTGGTACAGAGACAGGTGAGACAGGAAGACAGGTGAGACAGGAACAAGTGAGACAGGTGGGATGGAGACAGGTTGGACAGGTGTGATGGAGGCAGGCGAGACAGGTGGGATGGAGACAGGTTGGACCGGTGTGATGGAGACAGGTTGGACAGGTGGGATGGAGACAGGTGATACAGGTGGGATGAAGGCAGGTGAGACAGGTGGGATGGAGGCAGGTGGGACAGGTGTGATGGAGACAGGTTGGATAGGTGGGATGGAGACAGGTGATACAGGTGGGATGAAGGCAGGTGAGACAGGTGTGATGGAGGCAGGTGAGACAGGAGGACAGGTGGGACAGGTGGGATGGAGACAGGTGAGACAGGTGGGATGGAGGCAGGTGAGACAGGAGGACAGGTGGTACAGAGACAGGTGAGACAGGAGGACAGGTGGGACAGGTGGGATGGAGACAGGTGAGACAGGTGGGATGGAGGCAGGTGAGACAGGAGGACAGGTGGTATAGAGACAGGTGAGACAGGAGGACAGGTGGGACAGGAACAGGTGAGACAGGTGGGATGGAGGCAGGTGGGACAGGTGGGACAGGAACAGATGAGACATGTATGTCTCTGTATGTCTCTGTTAGTGAAAACATTCAGAGAGCAACAAGAAGTGTTAGCTTACATGTAGCATCAGTGCTAATCATGTGACTCACCCCAAACTTCTGCAGGTCCATCGCCAGACCATAATACGCAAAGCTGGTGGCAAACCTGCAGGATGACATCACTTCAGACGGGCATGACTATATGTACATGGATATAGAGCTATATAAATACATCATGTGAAATACATCATGTAGAAATACATCATGTGAAATACATCATGTAGAAATATATCATGTATAAATACATCATGTAGAAATACATCATGTGAAATACATCATGTAGAAATATATCATGTAGAAATACATCATGTAGAAATACATCATGTAGAAATATATCATGTAGAAATATATCATGTAGAAATACATCATGTGAAATACATCATGTAGAAATATATCATGTAGAAATATATCATGTAGAAATATATCATGTGAAATATATCATGTAGAAATATATCATGTGAAATACATCATGTAGAAATACATCATGTGAAATACATCATGTAGAAATATATCATGTAGAAATACATCATGTAGAAATATATCATGTAGAAATATATCATGTAGAAATATATCATGTGAAATATATCATGTAGAAATATATCATGTAGAAATATATCATGTATAAATACATCATGTGAAATATATCATGTAGAAATATATCATGTAGAAATATATCATGTACAAATACATCATGTAGAAATACATCATGTAGAAATATATCATGTAGAAATATATCATGTAGAAATACATCATGTAGAAATATATCATGTAGAAATACATCATGTAGAAATACATCATGTGAAATATATCATGTAGATATATATCATGTAGAAATACATCATGTGAAATATATCATGTGAAATATATCATGTAGATATATATCATGTAGAAATATATCATGTAGAAATACATCATGTAGAAATATATTATGTAGATATTTAATCTGTGTAAACACACTGCTGCTATCTGACATGTGTATCTGTGTTTTCAGTTTGAAAAAGCTTCATATTGTTTCTCTACTCTGTCAGCTGCTAGCAGAACCAGTATATGAATGCACCTGCCCATTACCTGAGCAAATTGGATGCTGCGTATCACAGTGCTCTGAGATTTGTCACACATTGTAAAGCGCTGACTCATCACTGTACCCTGTATACCCAGGCAGGTTTACCATCTCTCTCTGTACGGAGGCTCAGTCTCTGGTACACGTTTATCTGTAAAGCTTTGTGGGTAAACTCCCGTATTATATCTGCTCTCTGATAACACTGAGAGCAGCAAGCAGCTGTTGTCTGAGGTCACATGATGTGGTCTTGTTAGATGAGCCAAGAGCAAGGACTGTCTCAGGTGAGACAGCTGTTATGAGCAGCTCCACTTGCTGGAACAATCTTCAGCAGGAAGTGAAACTGAGCGATCTCATTCCTCTGCATGTCTTTAGAGCTAGGCTAAATGAAATGCTTGCTGATACAATGGGCTCTTGTGAATGTCTGTAACTACGTATCCTGTAACTATAATGTATGATGTCCTTAATGTTTCATGTTTCATGTGGAACCTGTATGCTGCAGGTCTGCCTGAGAAAAGAGATCTATGATCTCAATGGGGACCAATCTGGATAAATAAAGGTTTGAAATGAAATGAAATGACAACCCTGAAGTGTGTTACAGGTGTGTGTGTGTGTGTGTGTGTGTGTGTGTGTGTGTGCGTGTTAATGAGGGTGTGTGTGTTAATGAGGGTGTGTGTGTTACAGGTGTGTGTGTGTGTGTGTGTGTGTGTGTGTGTGTGTGTGGGGTGTGTGTGTGTGGGTGGGTGTGTGTGTTAATGAGGGTGTGTGTGTTAATGAAGGTGTGTGTGTGTGTGTGTGGTGTGTTAATGAGGGTGTGTATGTATTAAAGAGGGTGTGTGTGTGTTAATGAGGGTGTGTGTGTGTGTTAATGAGGGTGTGTATGTATTAAAGAGGGTGTGTGTGTTAATGAGGGTGTGTGTGTGTGTTAATGAAGGTATGTGTGTTAATGAGGGTGTGTGTGTTAATGAAGGTGTGTGTGTGTGTTAATGAAGGTGTGTGTGTTAATGAGGGTGTGTATGTGTGTGTGTTAATGAGGGTGCGTGTGTTAATGAGGGTGTGTGTGTTAATGAAGGTGTGTGTGTGTTAATGAAGGTGTGTGTGTGCTAATGAAGGTGTGTGTGTTAATGAAGGTGTGTGTGTGTTAATGAAGGTGTGTGTGTGTTAATGAGGGTGTGTGTGTTAATGAGGGTGTGTGTGTGTTAATGAAGGTGTGTGTTAATGAGGGTGTGTGTGTGTTAATGAGGGGGTGTGTGTGTGTGTTAATGAGGGTGTGTATGTTAATGAGGGGGTGTGTGTGTGTTAATGAGGCTGTGTGTGTGTTAATGAGGGTGTGTGTGTGTGCGTGTTACAGGTGTGTGTGTTAATGAGGTTGTGTGTGTTAATGAAGGTGTGTGTGTGTGTGTGTGTGTTAATGAAGGTGTGTGTGTGTGTTAATGAGGGTGTGTGTGTGTTAATGAAGGTGTGTGTGTTAATGAGGGTGTGTGTGTGTGTTAATGAGGGTGTGTATGTTAATGAGGGCGTGTGTGTGTTAAGGTGTGTGTGTGTGTTAATAAGGGTGCGTGTGTGTCAATGAAGGTGTGTGTGTTAATGAGGGTGTGTGTGTGCTAATGAAGGTGTGTGTGTATTAACGAGGGTGTGTGTGTTAATGAGGGTGTGTGTGTGTTCATGAGGGTGTGTGTGTTAATGAAGGTGTGTGTGTGTGTGTTAATGAGGGTGTGTGTGTGTTAATGAGGGTGTGTGTGTTAATGAGGGTGTGTTAATGAGGGTGTGTGTGTGTGTGTGTTACAGGTGTGTATGTGTTATTGAAGGTGTGTGTGTGTGTGTTAATGAGGGTGTGTCTGTTAATGAAGGTGTGTGTGTGTTAATGAAGGTGTGTGTGTGTTAAAGGTGTGTGTGTGCGTGTTACTGAAGGTGTGTGTGTTAATGAAGGTGTGTGTGTTAATGAGGGTGTGTGTTACAGGTGTGTATGTATTAAAGAGGGTGTGTGTGTTAATGAGGGTGTGTGTGTTAATGAAGGTGTGTGTGTTAATGAAGGTGTGTGTGTGTTAATGAGGGTGTGTGTGTTACAGGTGTGTGTGTGTGTTAATGAAGGTGTGTGTGTGTGTCACAGGTGTGTGTGTGTGTGTGTTAATGAAGGTGTGTGTGTGTTAATGAAGGTGTGTGTGTGTTAATGAAGGTGTGTGTGTGTTAATGAGGGTGTGTTTGTGTGTTACAGGTGTGTGTGTGTCAATGAATGTGTGTGTGTTAATGAGGGTGTGTGTGTGTTAATGAGGGTGTGTATGTGTTACAGGTGTGTGTGTGTTAATGACGGTGTGTGTGTGTTAATGAAGGTGTGTGTGTTAATGAGGTTGTGTGTGTTAATGAGGGTGTGTGTGTTAATGAGGGTGTGTGTGTTAATGAAGGTGTGGGTGTGTGTGTGTGTGTGTGTGTGTTAATGAAGATGTGTGTGTGTAAATGAGGGTGTGTATGTGTGTGTGTTAATGAGGGTGTGTGTGTTAATGAAGGTGTTTGTGTGTGTGTGTGTGTTAATGAAGATGTGTGTGTGTTAATGAGGGTGTGTGTGTTAATGAGGGTGTGTGTGTGTTAATGAGGGTGTGTGTGTTAATGAAGGTGTGTGTGTTAATGAGGGTGTGTGTGTTAATGAAGGTGTGTGTGTGTTAATGAGGTTGTGTGTGTGTTAATGAGGGTGTATGTGTTAATGCAGGTGTGTGTGTGTTAATGAAGATGTGTGTGTTTGTGTGTGTGTGTGTGTGTTAATGAAGATGTGTGTTTGTGTTAATGAGGGTGTGTATGTGTGTGTGTTAATGAGGGTGTGTGTGTTAATGAGGGTGTGTGTTAATGAGGGTGTGTTAATGAGGGTGTGTGTGTTAATGAGGGTGTGTGTGTGTTAATTAAGGTGTGTGTGTGTTAATGAGGGTGTGTGTGTTAATGAGGGTGTGTGTGTGTTAATGAAGGTGTGTGTGTGTTAATGAAGGTGTGTGTGTTAATGAGGGTGTGTGTGTTAATGAGGGTGTGTGTGTGTTAATGAAGGTGTGTGTGTGTTAATGAAGGTGTGTGTGTGCGTGTTACTGAAGGTGTGTGTGTTAATGAAGGTGTGTGTGTTAATGAGGGTGTGTGTTACAGGTGTGTATGTATTAAAGAGGGTGTGTGTGTGTTAATGAGAGTGTGTGTGTTAATGAAGGTGTGTGTGTTAATGAAGGTGTGTGTTAATGAGGGTGTGTGTTACAGGTGTGTGTGTGTGTGTGTTAATGAAGGTGTGTGTGTGTTACAGGTGTGTGTGTGTGTGTGTTAATGAAGGTGTGTGTGTGTTAATGAGGGTGTGTGTGTGTTAATGAAGATGTGTGTGTCTGTGTGTGTGTGTTAATGAGGGTGTGTGTGTGTTAATGAAGATGTGTGTGTTGTTGTGTGTGTGTGTGTGTGTGTGTGTTAATGAGGGTGTGTGTGTGTTAATGAGGGTGTGTGTGTGTGTTAATGAGGGCGTGTGTGTGTTAATGAAGGTGTGTGTGTGTGTTAATGAGGGTGTGTGTGTGTTAATGAAGATGTGTGTGTGTTTGTGTGTGTGTGTGTGTTAATGAAGATGTGTGTGTGTGTGTGTGTGTGTTAATGAGGGTGTGTGTGTGTTAATGAAGATGTGTGTGTTTGTGTGTGTGTGTTAATGAAGATATGTGTGTGTTAATGATTTATGTTAATAAAGGTTTATTGAACTCCCACCAGACGACCAGCAGGCAGATGGAGATGCGTCTCATTTGTCTCGTCCTCAGAAGGTCGTACGCCGTGAAGGTCGAGCGGCTCGAGTCCATCTCCTTCTTCATGTGGGAGTGCAGCACCTGCGGGTCACATGGTGCGGAGCTCAGCGTCTCATTGGACATCACAGGTCACACGGTGCCGAGCTCAGCGTCTCATTGGACATCACAGGTCACACGGTGCGGAGCTCAGCGTCTCATTGGACATCACAGGTCACACGGTGCGGAGCTCAGCGTCTCATTGGACATCACAGGTCACACGGTGCCGAGCTCAGCGTCTCATTGGACATCACAGGTCACACGGTGCGGAGTTCAGCGTCTCATTGGACATCACAGGTCACACGGTGCCGAGCTCAGCGTCTCATTGGACATCACGGCTCACACGGTGCCGAGCTCAGCGTCTCATTGGACATCACAGGTCACACGGTGCCGAGCTCAGCTTCTCATCGGACATCACGGCTCACACGGTGCCGAACTCAGCTTCTCATTGGACAGCAGACATCTCTAAGTGTATGAAAGACAGTTGACAGCTTACCTCCAGCGTTAACGTGTCCTCGATGTCTTTCTTCCCGTTGACTCGAGCGACTCGGTGCAGAGACTTCAGAGCGTCTTCAGAACGACGATTCAGAACCAACCAGCGGGCCGACTCCGAGAACCACCTGACCAATCAGAGAGCAGAGGTACCTGAGCAATCAGAGAGCAGAACCTCCTGAGCAATCAGAGAGCAGAACCTCCTGACCAATCAGAGAGAAGAACCACCTGACCAATCAGAGAGCAGAACCACCTGACCAAACAGAGAGCAGAACCTCCAGAGCAATCAGAGAGCAGAACCACCTGACCAATCAGAGAGCAGAACCACCTGACCAAACAGAGAGCAGAACCTCCTGATGCTTTTACTTTGAAAGGAACTGGCCAGGCGTAGGAGAAGAACAGGAACTGGGGCAGAGACTTTTATTTTGAAAGGCACTGCCCAGGCATAGGAGAAGAACAGGAACTGGGGCAGAGGCTTTTATTTTGAAAGGCACTGCCCAGGCATAGGAGAAGAACAGGAAATGGGGCAGAGGCTTTTATTTTGAAAGGCACTGCCCAGACATAGGAGAAGAACAGGAACTGGGGCAGAGGCTTTTATTTTGAAATGCACTGACCAGGCATAGGAGAAGAACAGGAACGGGGGCAGAGGCTTTTATTTTGAAAGGCACTGCCCAGGCATAGGAGAAGAACAGGAACTGGGGCAGAGGCTTTTATTTTGAAAGGCACTGACCCGGAGTAGGAGAAGAACAGGAACTTGGGCAGAGGCTTTTATTTTGAAAGTCACTGACCCGGAGTAGGAGAAGAACAGGAACTGGGGCAGAGGCTTTTATTTTGAAAGGCACTGCCCAGGCATAGGAGAAGAACAGGAACTGGGGCAGAGGCTTTTATTTTGAAAGGCACTGACCAGGCATAGGAGAAGAACAGGAATTGGGGTAGAGGCTTTTATTTTGAAAGACACTGACCAGGCATAGGAGAAGAACAGGAATTGGGGCAGAGGCTTTTATTTTGAAAGGCACTGACCAGGAGTAGGAGAAGAACAGGAACTGGGGCAGACACACTACCAACTGAAGTTTCCTCCAGTCTCTCAGCCAATAGGCAAGCCCCGCCAGGATCATCTGACCAAAGGTGAAGAAGAAGGAAGTGAGAGTTCCAACCAGAGTCCTCTGTTTGGTGGGGATCCACTCTACCTCTGCAGACAGACAGGTGGTTAGAGAGACAGGTAGTTAGAGAGACAGGTGGTTAGGGACAGACAGGTGGTTAGAGACAGACAGGTGGTTAGAGACAGACAGGTGGTTAGAGACAGACAGGTGGTTAGAGAGACAGGTAGTTGGAGAGACAGACAGGTGGTTAGAGAGACAGGTGGATAGAGAGAGACAGGTAGTTAGAGACAGACAGGTGGTGAGAGACAGACAGGTGGTTAGAGACACAGACAGGTGGTTAGAGAGACAGGTGGATAGAGGGAGACAGGTGGTTAGAGAGACAGGTGGTTAGAGACAGACAGGTGGTTAGAGAGACAGATAGTTAGAGAGACAGACAGGTGGTTAGAGAGACAGGTGGATAGAGAGAGACAGGTGGTTCGAGACAGACAGGTGGTTAGAGATACAGGTGGTTAGAGAGAGACAGGTAGTTAGAGAGACAGGTGGTTAGAGACAGACAGGTGGTTAGAGACAGACAGGTGGTTAGAGACACAGACAGGTGGTTAGAGAGACATACAGGTGGTTAGAGAGACAGACAGGTGGTTTGAGACAGACAGGTGGTTAGAGACAGACAGGTGGTTAGAGAGAGACAGGTGGTTAGAGAGACAGAAAGGTGGTTAGAGAGACAGACAGGTGGTTAGAGACAGACAGGTGGTTAGAGAGACAGACCGGTGGTTAGAGAGACAGGTGGTTAGAGACAGACAGGTGGTTAGAGAGACAGACAGGTGGTTAGAGAGACAGACAGGTGGTTAGAGACAGACAGGTGGTTAGAGAGAGACAGGTAGTTAGAGAGACAGGTGGTTAGAGACAGACAGGCGGTTAGAGACAGACAGGTGGTTAGAGAGACAGGTCGTTAGAGACAGACAGGTAGCAGACAGACAGACAGACAGACAGACAGAGAGACAGACAGACAGACAGACAGACAGACAGACAGACAGACAGACAGACAGACAGACAGACAGAGACAGACAGAGACAGAGAGACAGACAGACAGACAGACAGACAGACAGACAGACAGACAGACAGACAGACAGACAGACAGACAGAGACAGACAGAGAGACAGAGAGACAGACAGACAGACAGACAGACAGACAGACAGACAGACAGACAGACAGACAGACAGACAGACAGACAGACAGACAGACAGAGAGACAGACAGACAGACAGCAGGTAGACAGACAGACAGACAGACAGACAGACAGAGAGACAGACAGACAGACAGACAGACAGACAGACAGACAGACAGAGAGACAGAGAGACAGACAGACAGACAGACAGACAGACAGACAGACAGACAGACAGACAGACAGACAGACAGACAGACAGACAGACAGACAGACAGACAGACAGACAGCAGGTAGACAGACAGACAGACAGACAGACAGAGACAGACAGACAGACAGACAGACAGACAGACAGACAGACAGAGAGACAGAGAGACAGACAGACAGACAGACAGACAGACAGACAGACAGACAGACAGACAGACAGACAGACAGACAGACAGACAGACAGACAGGTAGCAGGTAGACAGTACTCAGAGAGACTCCGTTCAGAATGACCCCAGAGACAGCCATGCCGCTCAGGAACCTGAAGGCGCAGTAGGTGGAGTACGAGGGAGAGAAAGCCGAGCTGCACCCCAGGACCCCCAGCTGCAGGTAGGACCAGATCAGCACAGACCGCCTCCCATACCTGAGGACACATTCTGATTGGCTGCTGCTCACAGCTCGTGTGTGCATATACACTGAACAAAAATATAAATGCAACACTTTTGTTTTTACTCCCATTTTTCATGAGATGAACTCAAAGATCTAAAACATTTTCTATAAACACAAAATAACCATTTCTCTCAAATATTGTTCAAAAAGCTGAAACAATGTGTGACAGTGAGCACTTCTCCTTTTCCGGGATAATCCCTCCCACCTCACGGGTGTGGCATATCAAGATGCTGATTAGACAGCATGATTATTGCACAGGTGTGCCTTAGGCTGGCCACAATAAAAGGCCACTCTGAAACGTGCATTTTTGCTTTATTGGGGGGGTCTGGGGGGGTCCGAAGACCAGTCCGTATCTGGTGTGAGGGGTAGGGGTAGGGTTAGGATAATGTTGTGAATCGAGTGGCCTGTGTTCGTCGTCCATAACATACGCCTACCCATACCATAACCCCACCACCACCATGGGCCACTCGATTCACAACATTACCCTAACCCTAACCCTAACCCTACCTCTACCCCTCACACCAGATACGGACTGGTTTTCGGACCCCCCCCAGACCCCCCCCAATAAAGCAAAAATGCACGTTTCAGAGTGGCCTTTTATTGTGGCCAGCCGAAGGCACACCTGTGCAATAATCATGCTGTCTAATCAGCATCTTGATATGCCACGCCTGTGAGGTGGGATGGATTCTCTCGGAAAAGGAGAAGTGCTCACTGTCACACATTGTTTCAGCTTTTTGAACAATATTTGAGAGAAATGGTTAATTTGTGTATATAAAAAATGTTTTAGATCATTGACTTCATCTCAATGATATATACAGTGTGTGTGTGTGTGTGTGTGTGTGTGTGTGTGTGTGTGTGTGTGTGTGTGTGTTAGGGGTGTTGAAAATAATCGTTTCTACGATGCATTGCGATGCGGACGTGGACGATTCGGTCTCGATGCAGTGACGGAAGATAATCGGTTATAGAGTAGTAACGTTGCTTCCTGATTTTCCGGCCGCGGCTTTACTATAACGTTTTTTCTGTCACTTTAATATCAAATCGGTCGGTGACGCAGAGATCAGGGAGCAGACGTGACAGCGGCACAGCAACACCACCAGTCCAGAACCAGCAGCAGAAGGACCCGCTCCGAATCACTCCGTGTCTCTGCGGCTCTGAGACACAGACAGGGATTTATGTTTTTCAAAAATAATCGCGTTACAATCATGTCAGGTTTTTGGTGGATTTAATCAAGTCTTGGATTGCAGAGTATGAATGTCCTCTAGCAACTTTCAGACGATACGTGTGTAAAGTTTGTGAAGGCAGGAGGAAAAAAGCTTCCGCGATCACCGTCTCCTCCGTTCCTCCAAGCCCCGCCCCCTCTCTGTTCCTCCAAGCCCCGCCCCCTCCCTGAAAATAATGAGTGACAGGCTGACAGTGACCCGATAGAAACTTTATTATTCACTTAATCACTGAGATATAATGAAGCTAACTTAATCTCATACATTCATGGTATTTATGTAACAGTGAGACAGAGAATGTGAGTGTGCACCCACATGCAGTATGTTAGTTTGTATATGCTGTTGTGAATCCTCCTGCTGTCTGCTGTGGTCAGACTCAGACTGTGTGTGATGCCTCATTCAGGACGTTCAGTGTCCTTCCTTAGAAGGCCGTGGCTAGAAGCTGCAGCTAGACAGCAGAAGCATTCGTTTTTTGTTTTTGAGGATGGAACAACTTCACACACGGAGGCTAGACCTACACAATTCATTTATTTTGGTTTATAAATTAATGTCAAGACATTTATGTTATTGATTTCTGAAGCACTTTCTAAATAATAAAAAGAGAGTTCATATGTATTTACTGCATGTATGCATTGATGAAAAATAAGCCATGTGCAGTAATATAGAAAATTGAGGATGCAACGCATTGGTATGAATCGTGATGCACCGGGATATCGAACCGAATCGAATCGTTGACAGGATAATCGTAATCGAATCGTGAGACCAGTGAAGATGCACAGCCCTAGTGTGTGTGTGTGTGTGTGTGTGTGTGTGTGTGTGTGTGTGTGTGTGTGTGTGTGTGTACCTGTCTGACAGCCCTCCGTACACAATGGCTCCTGTCAGAACTCCCCCCATATAGATGGTCTGGATCATCTGTTTGAGAGGCCGGAGACCACAGACCAGGTCCCACTGAGAGACAGACAGGTGAGAGAGAGACAGGTGAGAGACAGACAGGAGAGAGACAGACAGGAGAGAGACAGACAGGAGAGAGACAGACAGGTGAGAGACAGACAGGAGAGAGACAGACAGGTGAGAGAGAGACAGGTGTGAGACAGACAGGAGAGAGACAGCCAGGTGAGAGAGAGACAGGTGAGAGACAGACAGGTGAGAGACAGACAGGATAGAGACAGACAGGAGAGAGACAGACAGGAGAGAGACAGACAGGAGATAGACAGACAGGAGAGAGACAGACAGGAGAGAGACAATTGGCAGCTGTTAGTTGCTAGCTGTTAGCTGTTAGCTGTTAGCTGCTAGCTGTTAGTTGCTAGCTGTTAGTTGCTAGCTGTTAGCTGTTAGTTGCTAGCTGTTAGCTGTTAGTGGTTAGCTGTTAGCTGTTAGCTGCTAGCTGTTAGCTGCTAGCTGCTATCTGTTAGCTGCTAGCTGCTAGCTGTTAGGTAACCCCAACTCTTCCCCTTTGGTTCTCTATCTGGAGCTCTGGTCCCAGACCAGCTGATTCAAAATGGATTCAATTCTTGTTTTCCTCAACATTCCACAAACAATAATCCATAATGACAAAGTGAAAAACGTTTTTGCAGATTTCTTTGCCAATGTCTTGAAAATAATCAAATGCAATATCACAGGCACATAAGTACTCACACCTTTTCTTATGACACTGAAAATGGAGCTCTAGTGCATCCCGTTTCCACTGATCATCCTCCAGATGTTTCCATAACCTGACTGGAGTCCACCTGTAGTAAATGCAATTGATTGGACATGACTTGGAAAGGAACACACCTGTCTATATGAGGTCCCACAGTTGACAGTGCATATCACAGCACAAACCAAGTCATGAGGTCCAAGGAATTGTCTGTAGAGCTCAGAGACAGGATCCAGGCACAGATCTGGGGAAGGGTCCAGAAAGATGTCTGCAGCATTGAAGGTCCCACGGAGCACAGTGGTCTCCATCATTTGCAAATGGAAGATGTTTGAAACCACCACGGCTCTTCCTAAAGCTGGCCGTCCAAACAAAACTGAGCATCGGGGGAGAAGGACCTTAGTCAGAGAGGTGACCAGGAACCTGGTGGTCCCTGACAGAGCTCCAGTGTTCCTCTGTGGAGATGGGAGAACCTTCTAGAAGAACAACCATCTCTGCAGCACTCCACCAATCATGCTTGTCATGTATGGTGGCCAGGAGGAAGCCACTCATGAAAGCCCCCAAGGAGCAAGGCACCGCTCATCACCTGGCCAGCAGCATCCCTCCAGTGAAGCATGGTGGAGGCAGCATCATGCTGTGGGAGGTCCTTCAGCAGCAGGAACTGGGAGGTCCTTCAGCAGCAGGAACTGGGAGGTTCTTCAGCAGCAGGAACTGGGAGGTCCTTCAGCAGCAGGAACTGGGAGGTCCTTCAGCAGCAGGAACTGGGAGGTTCTTCAGCAGCAGGAACTGGGAGGCCCTTCAGCAGCAGGAACTGGGAGGTTCTTCAGCAGCAGGAACTGGGAGGTTCTTCAGCAGCAGGAACTGGGAGGTTCTTCAGCAGCAGGAACTGGGAGGTCCTTCAGCAGCAGGAACTGGGAGGTCCTTCAGCAGCAGGAACTGGGAGGTTATTCAGCAGCAGGAACTGGGAGGTCCTTCAGCAGCAGGAACTGGGAGGTCCTTCAGCAGCAGGAACTGGGAGGTTCTTCAGCAGCAGGAACTGGGAGGTTCTTCAGCAGCAGGAACTGGGAGGTTCTTCAGCAGCAGGAACTGGGAGGTCCTTCAGCAGCAGGAACTGGGAGGTCCTTCAGCAGCAGGAACTGGGAGGTCCTTCAGCAGCAGGAACTGGGAGGTTCTTCAGCAGCAGGAACTGGGAGGTCCTTCAGCAGCAGGAACTGGGAGGTCCTTCAGCAGCAGGAACTGGGAGGTTCTTCAGCAGCAGGAAGTGGGAGGTCAGGATCAAGCGAAAGATGAATGCAGCGATGTACAGGGAGATCCTTGATGAAAACCTGCTCCACAGCGCTCTGGACCTCAGACTGGGGCGAAGGTCCACCTTACAACAGGACAACGACCCTAAGCACATAGCCACGATAACAGAGGAGTGGCTTCAGGACAAGTCTGTGAATGTCCTTGAGTGCAAAGACGCTCCCCGTCCAACCTGATGGAGCTTGAGACGATCTGCAGAGAAGAAGCTACCCAGAGAAAGGTGTGCTCATCATACTCAAGAAGACTTGAGGCTGTAATTGATGTGTGACGGAGCGGATCACAGAGTGACTGACTCCGCCACTGACAACACACACACACACACCAAACATTTCGGAGAAAAGACGGAGGCGCATCATTACATCACATTACATTTAGCTGACGCTTTTATCCAGAGCGACTTGCAATAAGTGCGTTCGACCAACAAAATACAACCTTGAAGAAAACAGAATCATAAAGTACATCAGGTTTCATAGAGCCAAACATTTCAAGTGCTACTCAGCTGGCTTTAGAGGAGCCAGTCCTTTGTTAGTATATAAGTGCTCTGTTAGTAGTTCTAACGCTCTAAGTGGAGTCGAAAGAGATGAGTTTTCAGTCTGCGCCTTCTTCCGTCTTTTAAATAGGATGTCATGAATTATGCAATTTATTATTTATTTAGCATTTGTTAATTATGGGGAATGATTGTGTTAAGAGGTGGTTAACCTGTTTTTGTTTGGGTCGGATTTTTATGTTAACAATGTGGTTTTGGGTGAGGGCATGCTCCGGTTTTGGGACCAAATTAACATGGGATCACTCCGGTCATTGTACGAACTTCGTCTCACTGGACTATTAACGGTCAGATTGAATACAACATTGACCCAATTTCTCCGGTCAATGACGGCAGAGTTTTGAAAGTGACAAAACACTGTTTTACACATTTAAAAACACTTAAACATGTGGTGATGCGCCTTGAAGGTATCAGACTATTTATAACATGTATACCCAGGATTCAATCACTTTTCCTGGCTTGTAAAGTGCTGTGAAGTAGCCTGTTCTCTGGGTGCAGTCTGGCTGCAAGAGCCATGCGCTGCAAGGAGATCTGTGGGTGCGCTCTGTGGCTCTCAGAGCATGCTTCTCTCTGGCTGCGCTCTCCCTGTATTCACAGCACTTTTCCACCCCTTTCAAACACTTATTGCTGGCTATGAAAGCCTTGTGCATCACCCTGGAGCTCTGCTTAGGTGCCTTTGAGTGTGAGACCCTGCTTACAGCAGTGCACCTGCTGCCAGCATTACAAACATATTAATCACGTTTATCTATAAAGCTGTGTTGGGTAAACTCCCGTATTATATCTGCTCTCTGATCACACAGAGAGTTGCAAGCAGCTATTGTCTGAGGTCACATGATGTGGTCTTGTTAGATGTGCCAAGAGCAAGGACTGTCTGAGGTGAGACAGCTGTTATGTGCAGCTCCACTTGCTGGAACAATCTTCAGCAGGAAGTGAAACTGAGCGTCTCATTCCTCTGCATGTTTTTAAAGCTAGGCTAAATGAAATGCTTGCTGATACAATGGGCTCTTGTAAATGTCTATAACTATGTATCCTGTAAATATAATGTATGATGTCCTTTATTGTTTCATGTTTCATGTGGAACCTATATGCTGCAGGTCTCCCTTGAAAAAGAGATCTATGATCTCAATGGGACCAATCTGGATAAATACAGGTTTGAAATTAAATTAAATTAAATTAGGCATTTTAACACTTTTTTTCATGAAAATAATTTGTATTCACTATCATGGGGCGATATAAAACACTACTATTTAAATGTATTTGTATTATATATTTTAGGACTATAAAAGTGACATTTCTGGGTGACTTTGTCAGTTTATGGAGCTTAGCCCACAATTCCCGGAGGTTCCAGGCCGAATTTGGGAGCTCATAGGGGTCCTTCCAACGGAGGAGGGGCTCAAAAAAGCTCAACCCTTCAACAGTTTTACACTCCCCCGTTGCAATTTAAAACGGAAAATTGCAAGTTCCTCCGAACTGCGGGTTCTTCTCCTCTCACCTCACTGATAGAATGGCAAAACGCGACCCGCCATCGGAGGGTCTTCTCCCCTGGTCCACGTGCCGGTGCTCTGGCTGTCGGTTCCTCCGAACTTCTCCTCTCACCTCACTGATCGGATGGCAAAACGCGACCCGCCATCGGAGGGTCTTCTCCCCCGGTCCACGTGCCGGTGCTCTGGCTATCGGTTCCTCCGAACTGCGGGTTCGACTCTGATGGACGGGAGGGTGTGCTGCATGGGGGTAACCCTGCATGTCTCTTACCTCCCGGGCCGACCGATATGAAGCGTTTCCAAGACGAACCGTCTGACTCATGGGTCCCACCACGGGTTCCGCAGTGGGGTGGAAGTTCCACCTCCCCACTTCGCCGCGGAGTGCCAGGCAAACATCAGTTTCTCTAATCCTCCACTGTTGCATAGCGGCCTTAGTCGGCTGCGGCATTCAGCAATTGGCCTTGCTCCGGGCACCAGTTCCCTCGGGGACCACGGCTTGGTTACTTCACATGATATAGGGTCGACCCTACTTCATCACAGGCTACCTGTTTGATCCTGCGTAACAACCATATATGCTTGTCTGCAAAGAGGGAACTGCCTGGTCCTGCCCTGGTGTTCCTCTACAGCTAGTGTCCAGCCGTCAGCTGTGCTATCAGCAAATTTGACCCGCCATCGGAGGGCCTCCTCCCCGGGTCCACGTGCCGGTGCTTGGCGGTCAGAAGAATGATATTTTGCAGGACATGACGAGGCTCAGAAGTCTGCACTTTGAAGCTCCTGGAGCGGTTATGGAAGTATGCATGTTAGGGAGACATGCTGGAGCTGCTTAGTCCGTCCTTTGGGGCTCTGTGAAGGGCCACAGAGAGGTGGTTTTCGCACTCTGTCTCCTGGAAGTGTGAAAAAACCTATTTGCCTTTTGCCTTTGCCTGTAGTGTGAGACCCTGCTAACAGCAGTGAACCTGCTACCAGCATTACTATATTAATCAGGCGTTTTAACACTATAGCCCACAATTCTTCCAGGCCGAATTTGGGAGCTCATAGGCGGCCTGCCATGCGCCCCCAACCATGGAAAGAAGAAAAATGTAAAGAAAACGGTCAATTATATCTTAAAATAATCAAAAATGAAGTTTAAAAAAATTCTCGAAAAAACTACGAAGTGCCAACAGAGATTCAGCGCTTCGGGCCAAAGCACCGGACACTTTTGCACTCCCCCGTTGCAACTTACAATAGAGAGGGGAACCCAAGCCTCCCCTACTCCATCTGCATGAAATCGGAAACCTGGTTTTTGAGAGCTCTCAGAAAAAAAACGGCTGTTTCACATCATGGAGGAATGGATCCGCTACATGAGTGCTCTGGCTCGGATACAATTGTTGCACGGAGACCCCCCAGCATGGTTCTTACCAAACTTTAAGTTTTTGAACTGGTCTCTGGAGGAAAGCAAGGGGAGTTGTCAGGGAATTATGAGACACTATTTTCGAATACAATCTCTCCATTTTCACCCCTTTTCTCTGGTTCTCCCAAAAGTTAACTTAGAGTTTATCTGACTCTGGAGGAATGTAAGGAGAGTTGTCAGGGGACTCTACCCGCCTTAAGAGACACTATTTTCGAATACAATTTCTCCATTTTCACCCCTTTTCTCTGGTTCTCCCAACAGTTAACTCAGCCTTTTTCTGACTGTGGAGGAATGCAAGGGGAGTTGACAGGGGACTCTTGCGGGCTCATGATGCACTATTTTCGGATACTTTTTTTCATTTTCAACCCTTTTCCATGGATGAATTGAAACTTATTTGTTTTACATTTGGGTCAATTTTACCCAGTTCTGGTACCGCATTGCCTGGAGGATAGGACCGAGAGATGACAGACTCTCTGGCCGCCTCACAAGTCACTATTGTCGGACACTTTCTTTGCTTTACCCCGGTTCTATCACTTTTTCCTCCTTTGACCATAAAACGTGTTTCCTGATGGGGTACTGCCTGGTTCCGGGGCACCCCAAACCCTCTCATGGTCGGTCCACCATGAATTGATGCATCGGACCCAATGTTGCCATTACCAGCGGAGGTGGGACCATTTTGCAATCGCCGGTTACGCTAACGCATATAAACGGAGAAACAGAAAATAATTTAAATACAATTCACTGTGTCTGTTTTAGTAAGGATGTTGTCTGAATGCCCGGTGTGCAGACTCTTCTATCTGGCTTTGAACAAGCACCTCAAGCACACACATGCAGTGCGGAACTTGGAGGAAAGAGGCATCATTCTTAAAATGGCCAGTGGCAGAATAAATGTTCGGACCAAACCCTGTCCCATCACAGGGTGTTGGTATGCTGGGAAGAGACTAGACCGTCATGTAACTCATGACCACTGGGAGTTCTCCCGAGATGAGGCACATCAGGTCATGGCAAGGCTGAAGCATAATGTGGCCCTGCAGTTGCTCCATGACCTCAGACAGACTAATCCCATCATTGGATATAGACACACATACCGAGTGTGACGAAGAGGACTGCAGGCAGTTGATGCTGGAAAATGTGGCATTAAGGGCTCAGAAGGATGCCCTCGTTGATGAGGTGAAGACCCTCCAGGCAGAAAAAGGGGCTAAAACCCAGGAAGGAGAGTGCCACTGCTGCTGTGCTTGAGGAAGAGGAAGAATGTATACGATTTAAGGAACTGGCAATCTCAAGTACCTCCGGCATAAACACAGTAGCCTCCAGAAGCAATACCCCTCTCAAGACCCCGGTCAAGACTGTCATGCCGTAACCTCCTCTCCCCCTCTACCTTTGCCTCAACGGTGCTCTCAGCCCTCCCTTCCTCTGATTCGTTCCAACTCCTGCCTCCACACTCTGCTGCAGAAACTCTCCTCTCTGCTCTCTCCTCCTCTCTGGACTCTCTCTCTCCTCTCTTTCCTCTCTGGACTCTCTCTCTCCTCTCACATCCTCTCTGGACTCTCTCTCTCCTCTCTGTCCTCTCTGGACTCTCTCTGTCCTCTCACATCCTCTCTGGACTCTCTCTGTCCTCTCACATCCTCTCTGGACTCTCTCTGTCCTCTCACATCCTCTCTGGACTCTCTCTGTCCTCTCTCATCCTCTCTGGACTCTCTCTGTCCTCTCACATCTCGGCAGGCTCGTTAGTCCCCTCCTGCTCCCTGGCTAAATGACGCACTGCGTGCTGATAGAACCGTGCTTCAAGCAGCAGAGCGGAAACGGTGGAAATCCAAACACCGTGACGACCTCCTAACCTATCAGGCTCTCCTCTCCTCTTTCTCTGCTTCCATCTCTCAGGCAAAAAGCACTTTTTTTTCAAGATAAGATCCAATTTTCCTATTCCAATCCCAAAAAAAACTCCCAAAGCCCCTTCCCCCTCCTCCCTCCTGGACCCCCCCAAAGCCCCTTCCCCCTTTTCCCTCCTGGACCCCCCCAAAGCCCCTCCCCCCTCCTCCCTTCTGTCAAGCGACTTTGTTAACCATTTTGAAAAAAAGGTTGATGATATTCGCTCTTCTTCTTCTGACTCACCTCTCCTCACCACTGGGTCTCCAGACCCTCCTTCCACCCGCACACTGACCTCCTTTTCCCCTCTCTCTCCAAGTGAGGTTCCTACCCTCATTACCTCTGCCCGCCCTACCACCTGTCCTCTGGACCCTGTCCCTTCAAACCTCCTTCAGACTATCGCTCCTGATATTCTACCGTTTCTCACCCATTTCATCAACACTTCTCTAACTTCTGGTCACTTTCCAAACAGTCTCAAGGAGGCGAGATTAAACCCTCTCCTAAAGAAACACACTCTCAACCCGTCTGATGTTATGAACTACAGGCCTGTCTCTCTCCTCCCGTTCCTGTCTTTAAACAACTCTCCTGCTCTCTCCATCAGAACAACCTTCTGGATCCGCACCAGTCTGGTTTCAAGGCAGGTCACTCCACAGAAACTGCCCTCCTTGCTGTCACTGAGGAACTGCACACAGCTAAAGCAGCCTCCCTCTCCTCTGTCCTCGTCCTGTTGGACCTGTCTGCTGCATTCGACACGGTGAACCATCAGATCCTCCTTCGCACTCTCAAAGAACTTGGAGTTTCAGGCTCTGCACTTTCCCTCCTCACCTCATACCTCAAAGACCGTACCTACAGGGTCACTTGGAGAGGTTCCGAGTCCGACCCTTGTCAATTAACTACAGGGGTCCCTCAGGGCTCTGTTCTCGGTCCCCTCCTCTTCTCCCTGTACACAAACTCGATTCGGATCAGTCATTAGCCCGCATGGTTTTTTATACCACTGCTACGCTGACGACACCCAATGAATTCTGTCCTTTCCCCGCTCAGAGACCCAGGTCGTCGAACGCATCTCTGATTCTCTAGCAGACATCTCTCAGTGGATGTCTGCTCACCACCTCAAGCTCAACCTTGACAAGACTGAACTGCTGGAAAAGATTGTCCCTCTCTTGACCTGACCATCAACATCGGCCCCTCTGCTGTTTCCCCGACTCAGACTGCAAGGAATCTGGGTGTGACCCTAGATAACAACCTGTCCTTCACTGCAAACATCGCTTCTGCAACCCGCTGCTGCAGATACACGCTCTACAGCATCAGGAGGATGCGTCCCCAGCTGACCCAGAGAGCCACGCAGGTTCTGGTCCAGGCTCTCGTCATCTCACTAGACTACTGCAACACCCTCCTGGCTGGTCTACTTGCATGTGCCATCCTAACCCTCATCCAGAATGCGGAGTCGGTGCGTAGTTATGCTAAAACAATGTCGGACACCGTAATCTTCTCTGGTCCCCTCCCCAATCTGATCAATGATGACATGTATAGCCGCATGTCATCATTTCAGCGCTGGTTGTCTTGGTAGTGCCCAGCAAACATTGTGGGCTTCGTAAATAATTGGTCAGCCTTCTGGGGAAAACCTGGTCTGATTAAGAGAGACGGCATTCACCCTACTTTGGAAGGTGCAGATCTCATTTCAGCAAACATTTCAGGGCTTTGTGGACTTAATCCATGACAAACTGGAGTTGAGACCAGGAGGCGGAGTCGCAGTCTTACACGCTTCTCTGCGCTCTCTCCTAGGCAGTCACCCATAGGAATCCCGAACCCAATAAAATACCCAATATTAGTGGTGTGTGTGTGTGTGTGTGTGTGTGTGTGTGTGTGTGTGTGTGTCTGCCCAAGGACAATTTAAGGTAAAACCTGATAGAGGTGTCATACATAATAACCTAATAAAAGTAAATGTAACAACTACTACAGTGCAACAAAACAGGAAGATTACATGTGGTCTCTTAAACATAAGATCTCTAGCATCTAAAGCAATATTGGTAAATGATTTAATATCAGATTATAATATTGATATATGCTGTCTCACTGAAACTTGGTTGAGACATGAAGAACATGTCAGCATAAATGAGGCCACTCCACCCAGCCATGTCAACACTCATATTGCTCGAGGCACGGGCCGAGGAGGTGGAGTTGCAGCAATCTTTGACTCAAGTTTACTTATCAATACTAAACCAAAATTAAATTATACCTCTTTTGAAAGCCTTGTTTTTAGTCTTACGCATCCAACCTGGAAAACTTTGCAGGCAATCTTATTTGTTACAGTTTACCGTGCACCAGGTCCTTATTCAGAATTATTATCAGAATTCTCTGAGTTTTTATCAACTTTGGTTCTTAAAACAGATAAAGTAATTATCGTATGTGACTTTAATATTCATGTTCACGATGATACAAATAGCCTTACTGTTGCATTTAGCACAGAGACAGCTCTGGTCAAAGTCACAAATGATATTCTAATAGCCTCAGACAAGGGACTTGTCTCTATTCTTGTCTTGCTCGATCTCAGTGCTGCATTTGATACTATTGACCATGATATCCTATTGCAAAGACTAGAGCACTTAGTTGGCATACAGGGAACTGCTTTAGGATGGTTTAGGTCCTATCTATCTGAACGCTCTCAGTTTGTACGTGTTAACGATGAATCTGCCAAGCAAACCAAAGTTAGCCATGGAGTGCCACAGGGCTCAGTGCTCGGACCCATTTTGTTCACAGTACCATTGTCTTGAAGTGGATTCTAGCAGTTACCGGAAGCCAGTGAAGGGAGCGGAGGAGCGGCGTGGTGTGGGATCATTTAAGAAGGTTGAAGACCAGACGAGCCGCTGCATTCAATCAATCAATGTTTATTTATATAGCCCAATATCACAAATGTTATATTTGTCTCAGTGGTCTTCACAGTACGTACAGAATATCATTATGACAATACGACACCGTCGGTCATTAGACCCTCACATCGTACAAGGAAAAACGTCTGGACAAAACCCACAGTTTAAAGGGAAAAATGGGAGAAACCTCAGGGAGAGCAACAGTGGAGGGATCCTTCTCCCAGGACGGACAGACGTGCAATAGATGCCGTGTGTAAATTTAAAAGATAATACATTTGCAACATAGGTAGTCCAAATGTTTGGAAATGCATGTGTATACAATAGGAAGATGAATCCACGAGGATATCCATCCAGGACCTATGATCCAGGACCACCGCCACGACTCAAGATCCAGGGCTCGCGATCCAGGATACAGGACTGCAGGATCATCCATGACTCCGGATCCCGGCATATATAGACACCAAAAAGAAAGACATTTGGGGAAGCTGGGTTAATGGAACATGAGAGGACACAGGTACAGACAGAGAGAAGGAAGAAGTGAGATGTCCCCATGAGAGGACACAGGTATAGACAGAGAGAAGGAAGAAGGAAGATGTCCCCCGACAAACTAAGCCTATATCAGCAAAACTAGGGGCTGAATCTAATCAGCCCTAACTATAAGCTTTATCACAAAGGAAGGTCTTAAGCGCACTCTTAGAAACGGATAGGGTGTCTGCCGCCCGAACACAAACTGGAAGCTGATTCCACAAATGTGGAGCTTAATAAGAAAAGGCTCTGGCTCCCATTGTACTTTCAGAGACTCGAGGAACAACCAACAACCCTGCATTCTTGGAGCGCAATGCCCTAGTAGGACAGTAGGGTATAATGAGTTCTTTAAGGTAAGATGGCAGCAATCTTTGACTCAAGTTTACTTATCAATACTAAACCAAAATGAAATTATACCTCCTTTGAAAGCCTCGTTTTTAGTCTTACGCATCCAACCTGGAAAACTTTGCAGCCAATCTTATTTGTTACAGTGTATCGTGCACCAGGTCCTTATTCAGAACTCTTATCAGAATTCTCTGAGTTTTTATCAACTTTGGTTCTTAAAACAGACAAAGTAATTATCGTAGGTGACTTTAATATTCATGTTGACGATGATAAAAATAGCCTTACTGTTGCATTTAACTCTATATTAGATTCTGTTGGTTTCTGTCAGAGTGTAAATAAACCAACCCACTGCTATAATCACACTCTCGACCTTGTTCTGACTTATGGTATTGAAATTGAGCAACTATTAGTCGAACCGCATAATCCTGCTTTATCCGACCATTTCTTAGTAACTTTTGAAGTACTATTACGAGACTACAAATCATTAGTCAAAAGCTCTTGCAGCAGTTAGTGCTATAGTGCTGTTAGTGCTATAGCCACATTTAAGGAAGAGATTCCACCAATACTTAACTCGATAGCATGTCTGCATGTAGGGGAGGAAACGTATACAAAATGTACACCACCCCAAATTGATCATGTTGTTGATAGTGCTATAGATGCGCTGCGAATACAATTAGACTCTGTTGCTCCTTTGAAAAAGAAGAAAATAAAACAACATAGATTAGCTCCATGGCATAATGCCCAAACCCGCTAAATAAAGCGAAAGTCTAGACAACTTGAAAGGATATGTCGTTCCACTAAACTTGAAGAATCTCGTTTAATTTGGCATATTACTCTCAATGAATATAAGAAAGCACTGCGTAAAGCGAGAGCAGCTACTACTCTTCATTAATAGATGAGAATAAGAATAATGTAAGATTTCTTTTCAGCACTGTAGCCAGGCTGACAGAGAGCCACAGCTCGATTGAGCCTTCTATTCCCACAGCACTCAGTAGCAATGATTTTATGTGCTTTTTTAACGATACAATTGTTACTCTTAGAAACAAAATTAATGACCTCTTGCCTTTGACCAGTATAGTGTTATCAACAGCTCCCGGAAACGTACGTTCTAATATTACACTATATAGTAAACTAGAATGCTTTTCAGCCATTAACCTTGAACAATTACATTCAATGATTCTCTCTTCTAAACCATCAACGTGCGTTAGACCCAATTCCAACTAAGCTGTTGAAGGAAGTTTTTCCATTAATCAGCACTTCTTTATTAAATATTATGAATATGTCTTTATTATCAGGCTATGTTCCACAATCATTCAAAGTAGCAGTGATAAAACCGCTTCTTAAGAAGCACAATCTCGATCCAGAGGTTTTAGCCAACTATAGACCGGTTTCTAATCTTCCGTTCCTCTCAGAGATTCTTGAGAAAGCGGTCTCAAAACAGTTGTGTGATTACTTAAAAAACAATGATTTATTTGAAGATTTTCAGTCTGACTTTAGAACACATCATAGCACAGAGACAGCTCTGGTTAAAGTCACACATGATATTCTGATAGCCTCAGACAAGGGACTTGTCTCTATTCTTGTTCTGCTCGATCTCAGTGCTGCATTTGATACTATCGACCATGATATCCTATTGCAAAGACTAGAGCACTTAGTTGGCATACAGGGAACTGCTTTAGGCTGGTTTAGGTCCTATCTATCTGAAAGCTCTCAGTTTATACGTGTTAACGATGAATGTTCCACACAAACCAAAGTTAGCCATGGAGTGCCACAGGGCTCAGTGCTCGGACCTATTTTGTTCACATTATATATGCTTCCGTTAGGCAATATTATAAGGAATCATTCTGTAAACTTTCATTGTTATGCGGATGATACTCAACTATATTTATCAATCAAGCCTGATGAAATTAATCATCTAAATACAATTCAAGACTGCCTTAAGGACTTAAAAACGTGGATGACCTTAAACCTTTTGATGTTAAACACGACCAAAACTGAAGTTATTGTACTTGGCCCGAAGAATCTACGAAACAAATTATCTAAAGATATACTAACTATGGATGGCATTAATTTGGCCTCCAGTGAGACTGTAAGGAATCTTGGTGTTATATTTGATCAGGATTTATCCTTTAACGCCCACATAAAATCAATTTCAAGGACCGCCTACTTCCATCTACGTAACATTGCAAAAATCAGGCATATCTTGCCTCAAAACGATGCAGAGAAACTAGTCCATGCATTTGTTACTTCGAGTCTGGATTATTGTAACTCTTTACTATCAGGGAGTACCAAGAAGTCAATCAAGTCGCTTCAGCTGATTCAAAATGCTGCGGCTCGTGTACTAACCAGAGTTAGGAAAAGGGACCACATTACTCCTGTTCTGGCTGCCTTACACTGGCTCCCTATAGAACACAGGATAGCATTTAAAATTCTTCTTCTCGCCTACAAAGCCTTTAATGGGCAGGCGCCATCTTACCTTAAATAACTCATTATACCCTACTGTCCTACTAGGGCATTGCGTTCCAAGAATGCAGGGTTGTTGGTTGTTCCTAGAGTCTCTAAAAGTACAATGGGAGCCAGAGCTTTTTCCTATCAAGCTTCACATTTGTGGAATCAGCTTCCAGTTTCTGTTCGGGCGGCAGACACCCTATCCGTTTTTAAGAGTGTGCTTAAGACCTTCCTTTTTGATAAAGCTTATAGTTAGGGCTGATTAGATTCAGCCCCTAGTTTTGCTGATATAGGCTTAGTTTGTCGGGGGACATCTTACTTCTTCCTTCTCTCTGTCTGTACCTGTGTACTCTCATGTTCCGATTAACCCAGCTTCCCCAAATGTCTTTCTTTTTGGTGTCTATATACGCTGGGATCCGGAGTCATGGATGATCCTGCGGTCCTGAGCGCTGGATCTTGAGTCGTGGCTGTGGTCCTGGATCATCGGTCCTGGATGGATATCCTCGTGGATTCATCTTCCTATTACACACATGCATTTCCAAACATTTGGACTACCTATGTTGCAAATGTATTATCTTTTCAATTTACACACGGCATCTATTGCACATCTGTCCGTCCTGGGAGAGGGATCCCTCCTCTGCTGCTCTCCCTGAGGTTTCTCCATGTTCCCTTTAAACTGGGTATTCTTCGGAAGTTTTTCCTTGTACGATGTTAGGGTCTAAGGACAGAGGGTGTCGTATTGTCATACAGATATTCTGTACACACTGTGAAGACCACTGAGACAAATGTAACATTTGTGATATTGGGCTATATAAATAAACATTGATTGATGGCGCCTGCCCATTATGGGCTTTGTAGGCGAAAAGAAGAATTTTAAATTCTACCCTGTGTTCTATAGGGAGCCAGTGTAAGGCAGCCAGAACAGGAGTCATGTGGTCCCTTCTCCTAACTCTGGTTAGTACACGAGCCGCAGCATTTTGAATCAGCTGAAGCGACTTGACTGACTTCTTGGTACTCCCTGATAATAAGGAGTTACAATAATCCAGCCTAGAAGTAACAAATGCATGGACTAGTTTCTCTGCATCGTTTTGAGGCAAGATATGCCTGATTTTTGCAATGTTACGTAGATGGAAGTAGGCGGTCCTTGAAATTGATTTTATGTGGGCGTTAAAGGATAAATCCTGATCAAATATAACACCAAGATTCCTTACAGTCTCACTGGAGGCCAAATTAATGCCATCCATAGTTAGTATATCTTTAGATAATTTGTTTCGTAGATTCTTCGGGCCAAGTGCAATAACTTCAGTTTTGGTCGTGTTTAACATCAAAAGGTTTAAGGTCATCCACGTTTTTAAGTCCTTAAGGCAGTCTTGAATTGTATTTAGATGATTAATTTCATCAGGCTTGATTGATAAATATAGTTGAGTATCATCAGCATAACAATGAAAGTTTACAGAATGATTCCTTATAATATTGCCTAACGGAAGCATATATAATGTGAACAAAATAGGTCCGAGCACTGAGCCCTGTGGCACTCCATGGCTAACTTTGGTTTGTGTGGAACATTCATCGTTAACACGTACAAACTGAGAGCGTTCAGATAGATAGGACCTAAACCAGCCTAAAGCAGTTCCCTGTATGCCAACCAAGTGCTCTAGTCTTTGCAATAGGATATCATGGTCGATAGTATCAAATGCAGCACTGAGATCGAGCAGAACAAGAAGAGAGACAAGTCCCTTGTCTGAGGCTATTAGAATGTCATTTGTGACTTTAACCAGAGCTGTCTCTGTGCTATGATGTGTTCTAAAGCCAGACTGAAAATCTTCAAATAAATCATTGTTTTTTAAGTAATCACACAACTGTTTTGCGACCTCTTTCTCAAGAATCTCTGAGAGGAACGGAAGATTAGAAATAGGTCTATAGTTGGCTAAAACCTCTGGATGGAGGTTGTGCTTTTTAAGAAGCGGTTTTATCACTGCTACTTTGAATGATTGTGGAACATAGCCTGATAATAAAGACATATTCATAATATTTAATAAAGAAGTGCTAATTAATGGAAACACTTCCTTCAACAGCTTAGTTGGAATTGGGTCTAACATGCACGTTGATGGTTTGGAAGAGAGAATCATTGAATGTAATTGTTCAAGGTTTATGAGTGAAAAGCATTCTAGTTTACTATCTAGTGTAATATTAGAACTTACGTTTCCGGGAGCTGTTGATAACACTATACTGGTCGAAGGCAAGAGGTCATTAATTTTGTTTCTAAGAGTAACAATTTTATGGTTAAAAAAGCACATAAAATCATTACTACTGAGTGCTATGGGAATAGAAGGCTCAATGGAGCTGTGGCTCTCTGTCAGCTTGGCTACAGTGCTGAAAAGAAATCTTGCATTATTCTTATTCTCATCTATTAATGAAGGGTAGTAGCTGCCCTCGTTTTACGCAGTGCTTTCTTATATTCATTGAGAGTAATATGCCAAATTAAACGAGATTCTTCAAGTTTAGTGGAACGCCATATCCTTTCAAGTTGTCTAGACTTTCGCTTTATTTTGCGGGTTTGGGCATTATGCCATGGAGCTAATCTATGTTGCTTTATTTTCTTCTTCTTCAAAGGAGCAACAGAGTCTAATTGTATTCGCAGCGCATCTGTAGCACTATCAACAACATGATCAATTTGGGGTGGTGTACATTTTGTATAAGTTTCCTCCCCTACATGCAGACATGCTATAGAGTTAAGTATTGGTGGAATCTCTTCCTTAAATGTGGCTATAGCACTAACAGATAGGTTTCTGCTGCAAGAGCTTTTGACTAATGCTTTGTAGTCTTGTAACAGTACTTCAAAAGTTACTAAGAAATGGTCGGATAAAGCAGGATTATGCGGTTCAACTAATAGTTGCTCAATTTCAATACCATAAGTCAGAACAAGGTCGAGAGTGTGATTATAGCAGTGGGTTGGTTTATTTACACTCTGACAGAAACCAACAGAATCTAATATAGAGTTAAATGCAACAGTGAGGCTATTTTTATCATCGTCAACATGAATATTAAAGTCACCTACGATAATTACTTTGTCTGTTTTAAGAACCAAAGTTGATAAAAACTCAGAGAAGTCTGATAAGAGTTCTGAATAAGGACCTGGTGCACGATACACTGTAACAAATAAGATTGGCTGCAAAGTTTTCCAGGTTGGATGCGTAAGACTAAAAACGAGGCTTTCAAAAGAGGTATAATTACATTTTGGTTTAGTATTGATAAGTAAACTTGAGTCAAAGATTGCTGCAACTCCACCTCCTCGGCCCGTGCCTCGAGCAATATGAGTGTTGACATGGCTGGGTGGAGTGGCCTCATTTATGCTGACATATTCTTCATGTCTCAACCAAGTTTCAGTGAGACAGCATATATCAATATTATAATCTGATATTAAATCATTTACCAATATTGCTTTAGATGCTAGAGATCTTATGTTTAAGAGACCACATTTCATCTTCCTGTGTTGTTGCACTGTAGTAGTTTTTACATTTACTTTTATTAGGTTATTATGTATGACACCTCTATCAGGTTTTACCTTAAATTGTCCTTGGGCAGACACACACACTGCTAATATTGGGTATTTTATTGGGTTCGGGATTCCTATGGATGACTGCCTAGGAGAGAGCGCAGAGAAGCGTGTCAGACTGCGACTCCGCCTCCTGGTTTCAACTCACTTTTGTCATGGATTAAGTCCACAAAGCCCTGAGATGTTTGCCCAAATGAATGAATGCCGTTTCTCTTAATCAGACCAGGTTTTCCCCAGAACGCTGTCCCATTATTTACGAGTTCAGGCTCACCCAGTCTGATGTGACCCACATCATCAGAGAGGTGACAGCCAACATGAACGACTTGAAAAAGTCTGTCACTGTCCACCAGTTCAAGATGAAGAGGAACAAGCTGGATCGTCTGCCGAGCCAGGCGGAGCTTCTCGCCGCCATGGCGGCCGCTGAGAAGCGCATCCCTGATCTCCTTGACCTGATGGCTTGCAACCCGACCTCAATCTCCCAGTACCTGCTATACGGCTATCTAACCCTCCATTCGAGCCTCCTGTATGGCCACGGTCCGGGTGTGTACGCAAACATGACCAACACTGAGGTGTTAGAGGCGGACAGAAGGGGCACTGCTGAGGGCTACATCATCCACGTGCAGGATCACAAGACTGCCAAGACATTTGGCGAAGCACAGCTGGTGCTTACAGTGAAGGAGTTCAGCTGGGTCATGCGGTGGATGGGGATAAAAGAGGGCTTGTCGGGTCCTCAGAATGAATTCTTCCTTTTCACAACGGGACGTACGCCTCCAGGAACCTGAACGCTCACTTGAAGAGGGCTTGGGCTGATGCTGGGCTAGAAACAGCCATCACCTTCACAATCCTGCGTACTGCCGTGGCTGACATTATCAAGCATCACCAGGATCCAGAAAGTAGGTAGATTCTCGCCAGGTTTATGTGTCACGACGTAAGCACTGCAGACCGGTTCTACGCGAATACGCCTGGAATAAAGGAGGGATTGAAGATCTGCTCCATGTTCAGGGCGGCAGCTGCAGCTGCATCATCGGAAGGAGTTCTACTGCCGTCACATACCTCCGAAGAGGGCTCAGGGGCGGAGAGCAGCGATACCTCTTCTTCAGGGCGGGTTGATACTTCTGATGAGGGGGTAGAGGCCGTGGACTCAACCTTTTTTCCCCGGTGCACCGTACAAGTTAGACGACTAATATGGCCCCCGGTCACCCGCTAATCATTTTTTTATTATGTTTATTGTGTATACTGTTTTTGTAAAAATCATGTGATAATTAAATAAATAATAAAACATTTATATAACCTTGAATGTTCGCAGGGGTAGATACAGTGCCAGGTATCATACTATTTAAACAATGCAGAGGGTCAATGATATTGTGCAAAATGACAGTCAACAACTCTCTTTCAGACGTTTAAAAACACTTTTCCCGACCATTTAACCATTATTTCTGGCTTG
>JAULUE010000069.1:407813-455313 GCA_036324585.1 Champsocephalus esox
TCTCACCTCCTGTCTCCCCTCCTGTCTCACCCCTTGGGTTAGAGAAACTGTCTCACCTTCTGTCTCATCCCCTGGGTTAGATAAACTTTCTCACCTCCTGTCTCATCCCCTGGGTTAGATAAACTGTCTGACCTTCTGTCTCACCCCCTGGGTTAGAGAAACTGTCTTACCTCCTGTCTCACCCCCTGGGTTAGAGAAACTTTCTCACCTCTTGTCTCACCCCCTGGGTTAGAGAAACTGTCTCACCTCCTGTCTCCCCTCCTGTCTCACCCCTTGGGTTAGAGAAACTGTCTCATCTTCTGTCTCATCCCCTGGGTTAGAGAAACTGTCTTACCTCCTGTCTCACCCCCTGGGTTAGAGAAACTTTCTCACCTCCTGTCTCACCCCCTGGGTTAGAGAAACTGTCTCACCTCCTGTCTCACCCCCTGGGTTAGAGAAACTGTCTTACCTCCTGTCTCACCCCCTGGGTTAGAGAAACTGTCTCACCTCCTGTCTCACCCCCTGGGTTAGAGAAACTTTCTCACCTCCTGTCTCACCCCCTGGGTTAGAGAAACTGTCTCACCTCCTGTCTCACCCCCTGGGTTAGAGAAACTGTCTCACCTCCTGTCTCACCCCCTGGGTTAGAGAAACTGTCTTACCTCCTGTCTCACCCCCTGGGTTAGAGAAACTTTCTCACCTCCTGTCTCACCGCCTGGGTTAGAGAAACTGTCTCACCTCCTGTCTCACCCCCTGGGTTAGAGAAACTGTCTTACCTCCTGTCTCACCCCCTGGGTTAGAGAAACTTTCTCACCTCCTGTCTCACCCCCTGGGTTAGAGACACTGTCTTACCTCCTGTCTCACCCCCTGGGTTAGAGAAACTTTCTCACCTCCTGTCTCACCGCCTGGGTTAGAGAAACTGTCTCACCTCCTGTCTCACCCCCTGGGTTAGAGAAACTTTCTCACCTCCTGTCTCACCCCCTGGGTTAGAGAAACTGTCTCACCTCCTGTCTCACCCCCTGGGTTAGAGAAACTGTCTCACCTCCTGTCTCACCCCCTGGGTTAGAGAAACTGTCTTACCTCCTGTCTCACCCCCTGGGTTAGAGAAACGTTCTCACCTCCTGTCTCACCGCCTGGGTTAGAGAAACTGTCTCACCTCCTGTCTCACCCCCTGGGTTAGAGAAACTGTCTTACCTCCTGTCTCACCCCCTGGGTTAGAGAAACTTTCTCACCTCCTGTCTCACCCCCTGGGTTAGAGAAACTTTCTCACCTCCTGTCTCACCGCCTGGGTTAGAGAAACTGTCTCACCTCCCGGGTTAGATAAACTGTCTCACCTCCCGGGTTAGAGAAACTGTGTCACCGCCTGGGTTAGAGAAACTGTCTCACCCCTGGGTTAGAGAAACTTTCTCACCTTCTGTCTCACCCCCTGGGTTAGAGAAACTGTCTTACCTCCTGTCTCACCCCCTGGGTTAGAGAAACTGTCTCACCTCCTGTCTCACCCCCTGGGTTAGAGAAACTATCTCACCTCTTCCAGCAGTTCAGCGAATCCCATCCTCCTCTTCCTCTCTACGTATTCAAATAATACTTTATATACTGATGACAAATATAAATATAAATAATAAAAACAAATATAATAAATATTTGGAGTTTCTGGATCTCAGTGTCAGTTGCCTCCTGAACCTGCAGGGGGACAAGAGAGAATACTCATCATGTACTAATACTGTATATAATACTGTGTATACTGTATATAATGTCTATAATACTCTATATTACATTATACATCATGTATTCATACTGTATATACCACTGTGTATACTGTATTACTCTATATATTGTATATAGCACTGTATATAATACTGTATATAATACTGTATATTATGGAATGCCATTTAACCCAAAATTAAATAAATATATAAATACATGAATAATTAAATAAATACATTATATAAATCAATATGCCTATGAAATCAATTCTGAAATAAATAAATGATGCAATAAATATGTATACATTGTGGTGAAAAGTTATGGGACATAATTCACTGTTGAAATGATTGTGTTGCAACCGGTTGGTGAGGGTACCGGGGTTTGGTGTCAGAGCAGCAAGTGTACTTACCATTAATTGATTATTAATGGATAATAAAGTGTGGAATTCCATATTGAACACACCGCCTCTGACTCCCTTTCATCGGCTCTACACTGGTGACCCCGAAGTTTTCGAGAAAGTTTCCGAAGACTCAATGAACATGGCTGATCACAGTGTTTTTGTTAAACTGCCGGAGTTTTGGGAGCATGCAGCGTGGTTCGCACACGTGGAGGCACACTTTACCTGCCGACAAATCCGTGATGGGGATTTGAAATATTTCCACATGTTAGCAGCACTGGGAAGCTCCACGTCGTCCAGGTTGGTGAGATTTATCGCAGACCCCCCACACCATGGCAAATATGAGGCGATTAAGGCCCTTCTCCTTAAGACATTTAGCTTATCTGCTAAGGAGAGGGCCCGCCAGATACTTGACATTCAAGGCCCAGGAGACAGCAAGCCATCCCAGCTCATGGAGAAAATCCTTAATCTGCTGGGGGGGGCAGATCCCCGGATGTTGTTCATGGAGACGTTCCTGCGACACTTGCCTTCCCGGGTTCAGACGACGCTAGCCAACACGTCCATTACGGAGCCCCGCGCCTTGGCTGAAGAGGCCGACCTTTTTTTCCTGGCTACCCAGTAGTCCGGTGCAGAGGCGCTAGCTGCGACGCTCAACAGTTAAGAAGGCCTGGGGAGGATGGACGTGACGGTGCTAAGCCGGCGTGGAGACACAGGAGAGTGATCTTACCACGCGCGGTTCGGGGCCAGGGTGAAGAAGTGTATCGCTCCCTGCAGTTACAAACCGCCGGGAAACGGAGGAGCCAGCGCTCGGCAGTGGCCCTGAGCGTTGGCAGCACGAGCAGGCTTCTCTTTGTTAGCGACAAAGTCTCGGGAAGCTTGTTTCTGTGCGACACGGGCGCTCAACAGAGTGTGGTTCCTGCGTCGAGGGAAGACGTCGCTCGTGGAGGACACGGACCGCGGTTGACACGGACCGCGGTTGACACAGACCGCGGTTGACACGGACCGCGGTTGACGGCGGCTAATGGCGGCCCCATTCGCACGTACGGCCTATGTGTTTGTGTATTGGAGGACAGCGGTTCAACTCGGATTTTGTGACGGCAGACATTTATTTTCCCCTCCTCGGGGCAGACTTTTTATGTGCTCACGGACTCCTGGTGGATGTTAAAAATCAACGCTTGGTTGATGCCTTGACGTTTTCTTCCCTCGTGTGTATGCTTGGCTTAACTTACGCTTAACCCTTTTCACAAGGCTCAGCCAACACGGGTTGATAAACAATCCTGCAAAGTGCCGGTTTGTGGTGTTTGACATCGACTCCCTGGTCAGCGGTGGCCCAGCGGACTTTCCTGCAGGACGCCGCTGAGGCCTTTGCTCCAGTCCCGAGTTCCCGTGGAGCTCCACTCGGCGGGGCATGTGTTCATCCGACACAAGGCCCCCTGCAGCTCCCTTACGATGGCCCTTTACGGGTCTTGGAACACGGGGACAAGCACTTGGTGGTCGACCTGGGTGGCAGGGCTGAGCACGTCTCGGTGGACCAGGTGAAGGCTGCTCACCTGTACTTGGACCAGCCGGTGGTGCTGGCGCGACCTCCGCGACAGGGCCGCCCCATGGCCTCGACCCCTGTCACAGAATTGGGGCCTGCGTTTCCCGCCCCATCTCTTCCAGTGGCCGCCCCTTCAGGGGTCGCCTACTCGCCTCCCGTTTTTCAGAGTCGGGTGGTCGGCTTGTCGTTCCTTCCCGCCGCAAAGATTTTGTGTATGAGTGAATTCTGGGGGGGCTTGTGTGGTGACACGTTATAAGACATAAATCACCGTTGGGATTATTGTGTTGCAACTCGGACCCGTTAGTGAGGGTACCGGGGTTGCTGTCATTCCTGCTAGCTTGACATGGAGTAGCAGTAAATGTACTTACCTTGTCTGGTTGAATGGATAATAAAGTGTGGAAGTCCATTCTGAATACACAGCCTCTGATTGGCTCTACACCTACTTCATTTTATTGTAGCAGTCAAACTAGGACTGAGTCAAACAGTGTCAGTTGTATTAAGAACGTATGGTACAAATGACTTGTATTGCAAATAAAGCATGCATTATTTTACTCTTGTACAGCGATTACAGTAAAGGCGCTATTCATCGCGCACTCAAAAAGGAAGTGCTGCTGATTTGACCAAGCGAACGTGAGAGACGGCTGAGTTGACCGCAGATATGCAACTGAAGCTAAAAGGACTATCTTGACAACTTGTTGCTATCCTATTGTGGCATACGCCGTTTTCTACGACCTTTTCATTATGATTCTACTTGTGATAGTCCGACAGCACAACCTGTGCAGCCCACGTACTGATTCCATCCGATTGCTGCTATAATACAAAACAACCCTTCTGCCTCTCTCCACGATGATCAATGACAGCGACCGGACGGTCAAAGTAAGGCACAGAGAAACAGAATCACACGAAGCCTGGTTAGTGCTGCCGGACTTTAGAAAGTGTGTGGCTGCGTTCTAGTCACTTTGCTCAGCGCTACTGCTTGTTACAACTGTTATTTTCCGTACTCGCCATAAACTGTTATTATTGCTCAGGTTAATCTAGCCCCCTTCCGACGTGAGCGTGGTTCTTGGTTCTTGCCGGGCAGCCAAGTGGGGTCAGCTAAGAACCGGTTTTCTGTGTTTAGATCCGGCGGCTCCGCTGTGGCTGAAACAGGAAGAACCAGAGCTACATCAGGCTGTAGCCCGGAACTGGCTCCGGACTCAGAACCAGAGAAGAACCAGTTAAGCACCAGAAAAGCACAGGAACGGTTCTTGAACCGGAACCGGTTTGGTTTATTGGCAGTTTGCAAACCACTTAAGAGTACTGGAGTGTTTGAGTCAGTGTTGTGGTGCTGTTGCTTTGGTCTGGATCTGTGAGCTGACCACGCCCCGTTCATTTGCATATGAGGAATGGAAGTGTGGCATTATGAAATACAAGTCCCCTGAAATAAATAAACGTGTATTTAAATGTACATGTATACATATTTATTGCCTCATTTATTAATTTCAGAATTTATTTCATAGGCATATTTATATATATGTATTTATTTAATTTATGCTTAAATGGCATTCCATAGTATATTAGCAGTGAGTTGCAGCTCAGTGAAGTATTTTCAGTCTGCTGAGACTTCTTAAAGGATTACTGCAGCGAGACATACTTTACCCTCAGTAAGTACACTGAGTACACAGTACACTGAGTACACAGTACACTGAGTACACATACTACAAGGACACTGAGTCCAATGAGTAGTCTTCTATATATACTCAGTGTACTCATTGTACTGTGTACTCAGTGTACTTGTTGTATATATACTCGGTGTACTGTGTACTCAGTGTACTTGTTGTATATATACTCAGTGTACTGTGTACTCAGTGTACTGTTTATTCATTGTAGTGTGTACTCAGTGTACTGTTGTATGTGTACAGTACACTGAGTACATATACAACAAGTACACTGAGTACACAGTACACTGAGTACATATACAACAGTACACTGAGTACACATACAACAATAAGTACAAGTATACTGAGTATGTATACAACAACAGTAAGTATACAGAGTATATACAACAGTGAGTATAAGTATAAAGTATATATAACATTAAGTATAAGTACACAGAGTATATATAACAGTAAGTATAAGTACACACAGTATATATAACAGTAAGTATAAGTATACAGAGTAACAGTGAGTATAAGTACACAGTATAACAGTGAGTATAAGTACACATAGTATATATAACAGTGAGTATAAGTATACAGAGTATATACAACAGTGAGTATAAGTACACCAAGTGTATATAACAGTAAGTATAAGTACACAGAGTGTATACAACAGTGAGTATAAGTACACAGAGTAACAGTGAGTATAAGTACACATAGTGTATATAACAGTGAGTATAAGTATACAGAGTGTATATAACAGTGAGTATAAGTACACAGAGTAACAGTGAGTATAAGTACACATAGTGTATATAACAGTGAGTATAAGTATACAGAGTGTATATAACAGTACATATAAGTACACATAGTGTATATAACAGTGAGTATAAGTACACAGAGTGTATATAACAGTGAGTATAGGTATACAGAGTGTATATAACAGTGAGTATAAGTATACAGAGTGTATATAACAGTGAGTATAAGTACACAGAGCATAACAGAGATGTTACTCACCGTCTGACGGAGTCCAGAGATCTGAGACTGTGAGACTGAACTGACTCCCCCTTTACTCCCTTTACCCTTTACCCCCCCCCCTACTGCCCCCCCCCCTCTGTTTAGCAGTCACACAGTAACTATACTGTGTACTGCCCCCCCCCATGTTGTCCCTGTTTAACAATGATTTGTTCCCAGTTAATGTTTGACCCCCCCCCCACTCATTAAAGCTTGTTTCACACACAAAAAACAGTAGTCATTCGAGTATTTATATACAGGGTACTCACATCTGGTACTTTAATAAGAGTGCACAGTAACTGTGAGTAAATGTACTTGTTACTGTAACAAAACCACTGTGTGTGTGTGTGTGTGTGCGTGTGCGTGTGCGCGTGTGTGTGTGTGTGTGTGTGCGTGCGCGTGCGTGTACGTGCGTGTGTGTGTGTGTGTGTACGTACGTGTGTGTGTTTGTGTGCGTGTGTGTGTGTGTGTGTGTGTGTGTGTGTGAGAGTGAGTGTGTGGGTGTCTGTGTGTGTGTGTGTGTACGTACGTGTGTGTGTGTGTGTGTGCACATGTGTGAGAGTGAGTGAGTGAGTGAGTGTGTGTTTGTGTGTTTGTGTGCGCGTGAGTGAGTGAGTGAGTGAGTGTGTGTGTGTGTGTGTGTGTGTGTCCTGCCTGTTTTCAGTTTGTCATCTCAGATGTTTTCTGTCCTGACTGCAAGGGTCCCCCCCCCCGAGAGACACAACAAACAACCAGCTGGGGGGGCACATATGTATTTATTATACACTCACTCTCTCACACACACATGTGTGTATGTCGTCCAATGGGAGGCCTGCTGCAGGTCATGTGACTCCTGCTATAGTTAATGTTTGCTAACAGCTGACACATGTACCTGCTGCAGGTGAGACATTCACAGAGGTCAGAGGTCACGCTGAGGCTCCTTAACATCAGGTTCACTAGAATGATATAACAACGTTACTGATCGTTGTTTAAATGTTTAAATATGGTAATGAGGCTAAAGCTAAGCGATGGTGAGTTCAGGGGTAATGGGTGAGAGCAGTGTTTCCTCTCATCATGACTCGGCAGGTTTCCTGTGACCTTCAGTTAAACTGCACAATCATTGTTAAAGGTGGGGTAGGTAAGTTTGAGAAACCGGCTCGAGATACACTTTTTGTTATATTCCATGGAATGCTCTTAACATCCGATAGCAAAGAATATCTGAAGAGCTTTGTAAAAAAATCCATTGGCAAATGTCATCTGTGGAAGCCGTGGTGCCGTGGTGCCGTGGTGCTATGGTGCCGTGAAACCACGCTCTGATAACTACAGTAGTAGTTATCAGAGCCTCTCAGTGTGAGCTGTAGTTATCAGAGCCTCTCACTCTGAGCTGTAGTTATCAGAGCCTCTCAGTCTGAGCTGTAGTTATCAGAGCCTCTCAGTTGAGCTGTAGTTATCAGAGCCTCTCAGTCTGAGCTGTAGTTATCAGAGCCTCTCAGTCTGAGCTGTAGTTATCAGAGCCTCTCAGTCTGAGCTGTAGTTATCAGAGCCTCTCAGTGTGAGCTGTAGTTATCAGAGCCTCTCAGTCTGAGCTGTAGTTATCAGAGCCTCTCAGTCTGAGCTGTAGTTATCAGAGCCTCTCAGTCTGAGCTGTAGTTATCAGAGCCTCTCAGTGTGAGCTGTAGTTATCAGAGCCTCTCAGTCTGAGCTGTAGTTATCAGAGCCTCTCAGTCTGAGCTGTAGTTATCAGACCTCTCAGTGTGAGCTGTAGTTATCAGAGCCTCTCAGTGTGAGCTGTAGTTATCAGAGCCTCTCAGTCTGAGCTGTAGTTATCAGAGCACTCTCAGTGTGAGCTGTAGTTATCAGAGCCTCTCCGTGTGAGCTGTAGTTATCAGAGCCTCTCAGTGTGAGCTGTAGTTATCAGAGCCTCTCAGTGTGAGCTGTAGTTATCAGAGCCTCTCAGTCTGAGCTGTAGTTATCAGAGCCTCTCAGTCTGAGCTGTAGTTATCAGAGCCTCTCAGTCTGAGCTGTAGTTATCAGAGCCTCTCAGTCTGAGCTGTAGTTATCAGAGCCTCTCAGTGTGAGCTGTAGTTATCAGAGCCTCTCAGTCTGAGCTGTAGTTATCAGAGCCTCTCAGTCTGAGCTGTAGTTATCAGACACTCTCAGTGTGAGCTGTAGTTATCAGAGCCTCTCAGTGTGAGCTGTAGTTATCAGAGCCTCTCAGTCTGAGCTGTAGTTATCAGACACTCTCAGTGTGAGCTGTAGTTATCAGAGCCTCTCCGTGTGAGCTGTAGTTATCAGAGCCTCTCAGTGTGAGCTGTAGTTATCAGAGCCTCTCAGTGTGAGCTGTAGTTATCAGAGCCTCTCAGTCTGAGCTGTAGTTATCAGAGCCTCTCAGTGTGAGCTGTAGTTATCAGAGCCTCTCAGTCTGAGCTGTAGTTATCAGAGCCTCTCAGTGTGAGCTGTAGTTATCAGAGCCTCTCAGTCCGAGCTGTAGTTATCAGAGCCTCTCAGTGTGAGCTGTAGTTATCAGAGCCTCTCAGTGTGAGCTGTAGTTATCAGAGCCTCTCAGTCTGAGCTGTAGTTATCAGAGCCTCTCAGTGTGAGCTGTAGTTATCAGAGCCTCTCATTGTGAGCTGTAGTTATCAGAGCCTCTCAGTCTGAGCTGTAGTTATCAGGGCCTCTCAGTGTGAGCTGTAGTTATCAGAGCCTCTCAGTCTGAGCTGTAGTTATCAGAGCCTCTCAGTGTGAGCTGTAGTTATCAGAGCCCCTTAGTGTGAGCTGTAGTTATCAGAGCCTCTCAGTGTGAGCTGTAGTTATCAGAGCCTCTCAGTGAGCTGTAGTTATCAGAGCCTCTCAGTGTGAGCTGTAGTTATCAGAGCCTCTCAGTGTGAGCTGTAGTTATCAGAGCCTCTCAGTCTGAGCTGTAGTTATCAGAGCCTCTCAGTTTGAGCTGTAGTTATCAGAGCCTCTCAGTGTGAGCTGTAGTTATCAGAGCCTCTCAGTCTGAGCTGTAGTTATCAGAGCCTCTCAGTGTGAGCTGTAGTTATCAGAGCCTCTCAGTCTGAGCTGTAGTTATCAGAGCCTCTCAGTCTGAGCTGTAGTTATCAGAGCCTCTCAGTGTGAGCTGTAGTTATCAGAGCCTCTCAGTCTGAGCTGTAGTTATCAGGGCCTCTCAGTGTGAGCTGTAGTTATCAGAGCCTCTCAGTCTGAGCTGTAGTTATCAGAGCCTCTCAGTTTGAGCTGTAGTTATCAGAGCCTCTCAGTGTGAGCTGTAGTTATCAGAGCCTCTCAGTCTGAGCTGTAGTTATCAGAGCCTCTCAGTGTGAGCTGTAGTTATCAGAGCCTCTCAGTCTGAGCTATAGTTATCAGAGCCTCTCAGTCTGAGCTGTAGTTATCAGAGCCTCTCAGTGTGAGCTGTAGTTATCAGAGCCTCTCAGTCTGAGCTGTAGTTATCAGAGCCTCTCAGTCTGAGCTGTAGTTATCAGAGCCTCTCAGTGTGAGCTGTAGTTATCAGAGACTCTCCGTCTCAGCTGTAGTTATCAGAGCCTCTCAGTCTGAGCTGTTGTTATCAGAGCCTCTCAGTCTGAGCTATAGTTATCAGAGCCTCTCATTGTGAGCTGTAGTTATCAGAGCCTCTCAGTCTGAGCTGTAGTTATCAGAGCCCCTTAGTGTGAGCTGTAGTTATCAGAGCCTCTCAGTGTGAGCTGTAGTTATCAGAGCCTCTCAGTGTGAGCTGTAGTTATCAGAGCCTCTCAGTCTGAGCTTTAGTTATCAGAGCCTCTCAGTGTGAGCTGTAGTTATCAGAGCCTCTCAGTGTGTGCTGTAGTTATCAGAGCCTCTCAGTGTGAGCTGTAGTTATCAGAGCCTCTCAGTGTGAGCTGTATTTTCCAGAGCCCCTTAGTGTGAGCTGTAGTTATCAGAGCCTCTCAGTGTGAGCTGTAGTTATCAGAGCCTCTCAGTGTGAGCTGTAGTTTTCAGAGCCTCTCAGTCTGAGCTGTAGTTATCAGAGCCTCTCAGTGTGAGCTGTAGTTATCAGAGCCTCTCAGTGTGAGCTGTAGTTATCAGAGCCTCTCAGTCTGAGCTGTAGTTATCAGAGCCTCTCAGTGTGAGCTGTAGTTATCAGAGCTCCTTAGTGTGAGCTGTAGTTATCAGAGCCTCTCAGTCTGAGCTGTAGTTATCAGAGCCTCTCAGTGTGAGCTGTAGTTATCAGAGTCTCTCAGTGTGAGCTGTAGTTATCAGAGCCTCTCAGTCTGAGCTGTAGTTATCAGAGCCTCTCAGTGTGAGCTGTAGTTATCAGAGCCCCTTAGTGTGAGCTGTAGTTATCAGAGCCTCTCAGTGAGCTGTAGTTATCAGAGCCTCTCAGTTTGAGCTGTAGTTATCAGAGCCTCTCAGTCTGAGCTGTAGTTATCAGAGCCTCTCAGTGTGAGCTGTAGTTATCACAGCCTCTCAGTGTGAGCTGTAGTTATCAGAGCCTCTCAGTCTGAGCTGTCGTTATCAGACCCTCTCAGTGTGAGCTGTAGGTATCAGAGCCCCTTAGTGTGAGCTGTAGTTATCAGAGCCTCTCAGTGTGAGCTGTAGTTATCAGAGCCTCTCAGTGAGCTGTAGTTATCAGAGCCTCTCAGTTTGAGCTGTAGTTATCAGAGCCTCTCAGTCTGAGCTGTAGTTATCAGAGCCTCTCAGTGTGAGCTGTAGTTATCAGAGCCTCTCAGTCTGAGCTGTAGTTATCAGAGCCTCTCAGTGTGAGCTGTAGTTATCAGAGCTTCTCAGTCTGAGCTGTAGTTATCAGAGCCTCTCAGTGTGAGCTGTAGTTATCAGAGCCTCTCAGTCTGAGCTGTAGTTATCAGAGCCTCTCAGTGTGAGCTGTAGTTATCAGAGCCTCTCAGTGTGAGCTGTAGTTATCAGAGCCTCTCAGTGTGAGCTGTAGTTATCAGAGCCTCTCAGTGTGAGCTGTAGTTATCAGAGCCTCTCAGTCTGAGCTGTAGTTATCAGACCCTCTCAGTGTGAGCTGTAGGTATCAGAGCCCCTTAGTGTCTTATCAGAGCCTCTCAGTGTGAGCTGTAGTTATCAGAGCCTCTCAGTCTGAGCTGTAGTTACCAGAGCCTCTCAGTGTGAGCTGTAGTTATCAGAGCCTCTCAGTCTGAGCTGTAGTTATCAGAGCCTCTCAGTCTGCGCTGTAGTTATCAGAGCCTCTCAGTCTGAGCTGTAGTTATCAGACACTCTCAGTGTGAGCTGTAGTTATCAGAGCCTCTCAGTGTGAGCTGTAGTTATCAGAGCCTCTCAGTGTGAGCTGTAGTTATCAGAGCCTCTCAGTCTGAGCTGTAGTTATCAGAGCCTCTCAGTCTGAGCTGTAGTTATCAGAGCCTCTCAGTGTGAGCTGTAGTTATCAGAGCCTCTCAGTCTGAGCTGTAGTTATCAGAGCCTCTCAATGTGAGCCGTAGTTGTCAGAGCCTCTCAGTCTGAGCTGTAGTTATCAGAGCCTCTCAGTCTGAGCTTTAGTTATCAGAGCCTCTCAGTGTGAGCTGTAGTTATCAGAGCCTCTCAGTGTGAGCTGTAGGTATCAGAGCCTCTCAGTGTGAGCTGTAGTTATCAGAGCCTCTCAGTGTGAGCTGTAGTTATCAGAGCCTCTCAGTGTGAGCTGTAGTTATCAGAGCCTCTCAGTGTGACCTGTAGTTATCAGAGCCTCTCACTCTGAGCTGTAGTTATCAGAGCCTCTCACTCTGAGCTGTAGTTATCAGAGCCTCTCAGTCTGAGCTGTAGTTATCAGAGCCTCTCAGTGTGAGCTGTAGTTATCAGAGCCTCTCAGTCTGAGCTGTAGTTATCAGAGCCTCTCAGTCTGAGCTGTAGCTATCAGACCCTCTCATTGTGAGCTGTAGTTATCAGAGCCTCTCAGTGTGAGCTGTAGTTATCAGAGCCTCTCAGTCTGAGCTGTAGCTATCAGACCCTCTCAATGTGAGCCGTAGTTATCAGAGCCTCTCAGTCTGAGCTGTAGTTATCAGAGCCTCTCAGTGTGAGCTGTAGTTATCAGAGCCTCTCAGTGTGAGGTGTAGTTATCAGAGCCTCTCAGTCTCAGTCTGCTAACAGCAGCTAACGGCAGCTAACAGCTGCTAACAGCAGCTAACAGCTGCTAACAGCAATTAACATTGATTGTGCAGTTTACCTGAAGGTAAGCGAGTTCACAGGAAACCTGCCGAGTCATGATGAGACGAAACACTGCTCTCACCCATTACCCCTGAACTCACCATCACTTAGCTTTAGCCTCATTACCATATTTAAACATTTAAACAACGATCAGTAAAGTTTTTATATGATTCTAGTGAATATAAAACCATATTATTATCATCTTATGATTATTCAAATGTATACAGTATTATTTCATTTGGGTGTTTCCATCTAATTTCTTTATTTTGCTCTCAAAGTGCACCAGTATGTATCTCACCTGTAAGTAATCAGAGTATCTCACCTGTAAGTAGTCAGAGTATCTCACCTGTAAGTAATCAGAGTATCTCACCTGTAAGTAATCAGAGTATCTCACCTGTAAGTAATCAGAGTATCTCACCTGTAAGTAATCAGAGTATCTCACCTGTAAGTAATCAGCGTATCTCACCTGTAAGTAATCAGAGTATCTCAACTCTAAGTAATCAGAGTATCTCACCTGTAAGTAATCAGAGTATCTCACCTGTAAGTTATCAGAGTATCTCACCTGTAAGTAATCAGAGTATCTCACCTGTAAGTAATCAGCGTATCTCACCTGTAAGTAATCAGAGTATCTCAACTCTAAGTAATCAGAGTATCTCACCTGTAAGTAATCAGAGTATCTCACCTGTAAGTAGTCAGAGTATCTCACCTGTAAGTAATCAGAGTATCTCACCTGTAAGTAATCAGAGTATCTCACCTGTAAGTAATCAGAGTATCTCACAATATACTCATAATAATAATACATTTTATTTCAAAGGGCTTTTCCAGGTGCTCAAAGACGCTTTACAGTGGTTCGATAAAACATGATAAAATAGAATAAAGAATTGAAATAAAAAATAAATAAATATTAAAACAGCAACACAGCATAATTCACAGATTAAAAGTGAGTCTGAAGAGGTGTGTTTTGGTCAGTGTTTTGAAAGTGGGGGGGTCGGTGCAGTCTCTGATGTGTGGTGGGAGGGAGTTCCAGAGTGTGGGGGCAGCGATGGAGAAGGCTCTGTCCCCCCAGGTTCGGAGCTTGTTTCGTGTGGGGATAGAGAGGAGGTTCGCTTCTGATGAGCGAAGGCTGCGGGTGGGGGTGTAGTGGTGCATCAGGTCGGTGAGGTAGGGGGGGGCCTGGTTATTGAGAACGTTGTGTGTTAGCAGAAGGATTTTGAAGTGTATTCGTAGACGGCCGGAGAGCCAGTGTAGGTTTTGAAGGACGGGGGTGATGTGGTCTCTGGAGCGGGTGTGGGTGAGGAGGCGGGCAGCGCAGTTCTGGATGTATTGTAGTTTATTTAGAATGTTGGATGATGAACCATACAGGATGCTGTTGCAGTAGTCCAGTCTTGAGGTGATACATGCGTGGATGAGGGTTTCAGCAGCCGGGATGGAGAGTGAGGGGCGAAGGCGGGCGCTGTTTTTCAGATGGAAGAAGGCGGTCCTGGTGATGTGGTTTGTGTGTTTGTGGAATTTGAGCTGGCTCTCAAAGATTACTCCAAGGTTGCGAATGTGAGGAGAAGGGGTTAGAGTGGTGCTGTCAAGGGTGAGGTTGAAGTTCTGAGTGGTGTTGGTGCGGGATGTGGGTCCGATTATGATGATATCAGATTTGTCGCTGTTCAGTTGAAGGTAGTTTGTTTGCATCCAGGATTTAATGTCTGAGAGACAGTTGGTGAGTGTGGAGTGAGTTGTGGCAGTGATGGTTTTTGTGGAAATGTAGAGTTGGATGTCATCCGCGTAGCTGTGATACTGGAGGTTGTGGCGGCGGATGATTTTTCCAAGGGGGAGGATATAAATAATGAAAAGGAGAGGACCAAGCACCGAACCCTGGGGGACGCCTTGGGACAGAGGGGCAGTGGATGAACTGGTGTCTGTTGGTGAGGTATGATTTCCACCAGGAGAGTGCAGTGTCAGTGATGTTGAGGGATGATTCCAAGCGGGACAGCAGGATGGTATGGTTGAAGATGTCGAACGCTGCTGTAAGGTCGAGGAGGATGATGATGTTGAGATTGCCGGAATCTGAGGAGAGGAGGAGGTCGTTAGTGATTCTGAGGAGGGCTGTTTCTGTGCTGTGCTTTGTGCGGAATCCTGATTGAAAGGGTTCAAATAGGTTATTGGAGCTGAGGTGGGATTTCAGTTGGGAGGCTACAACACGTTCGAGTAGCTTTGATAGGAAGGGGAGATTGGAGATGGGCCGAAAGTTGGACATGACGTCAGGTGTGAGTCCAGGTTTTTTCAGTATGGGTGTAACAGCAGCCAGTTTGAGTGAGGGGGGGCCTGATCCAGAGCAGAGGGAGGAGTTAATGATTGTGGTTATGAGTTGGGAGATGGGAGGGAGGCATTCCCTGACAGATGTAGTTGGTATGGGGTACAGAGTGCAGGTCGAGTACATTCCTGCCATGAGGGTGGACAGTTGCATTGGGGTCACAGGGGAGAACCGGGATAGGGGCTGTGAGGTGAAGGCGGGGAGCCAGGAGGGGAGATGGGGAGGGCTGTTGAGGAGGTCAGGTTTCTGTAGATGCTGACGATTTTTGGATTGAAAGAATGAGAGGAAAGAATTGCACTGTGCGGTGGTGAAGGATGGGGTGGCGTTGTCGCAGGGTTTAAGGAGGGTGCTGGTGGTGGAGAACAGAGCCTTGGGGTTGCTGCAGCCGGAGTGTATCAGTTGTGTGTAGTAGTTGGACCGGGCTGCTTTGAGCGCGTTATTGTAATGATGTAGGTCAGGGGTGGCCAACCAGTCAGAAGTTAAGAGCCACATTTGTTCTATGTTACTGAAAAGAGCCACATCAAACACACAGTCACTGATACCGCTTGTTTCAGTTTTCTGTTTTCTGGAGACAAGATTTCAACCACGTCGCTGATGCATTTTTGTGGCATTGGGATATATATTTTTTAAAACCTCTGGAGCAGAGAGGAGCTGTGTATTATTGTTATTGATTAACAGAGGTGGGAGTAAGTCCTACATGTGCAAGTCATGAGCAAGTCTCAAGTTTTGACCTACAAGTATCAAGCAAGTCCCAAGTCACTATGGTGAGAGTCAAGCAAGTCAAGTCAAGTCATACGGAATGCTGATGAACAAGCCCAGTTTCCACATTTAAATCAGTTCAAAGACGATGGTTTTGAAAATGGATTCTACCCACACTATGACCTTCATTACATACACAGTTCATCATATGAAATCGAATTTAGACCGACGACAATCATATTAGATTCATATTAACCCTAGAACTGCAGATAATATAGCTAGGACTCAAAGTCTGTTCAAAAAGGCAGAACTCCAGGTAAGAAAGTCAAACACAGGGATGGTGAAAAAAGAGGGAACTATTCGAAGCAGAAAGAAACAGCGTCATAAACCATCTGACAGAGGCCTGCGCTATAACGCTTCAATGAACTGTTCTTTATCTTTACTCTGATCAATAGGAGACAGAGATGTTAAGTTATAAATCAAGGGTGTTTATTATTATCTACAGCAGGGGTGGGGAACTTAACGTGAAGAGATGTTACGCTCGTGTTGTGTTCAAGGAACCTGTCTTTGGCCAGGAAAAACAGGCGCTCGCTTGTTTAATTATTTTACGGTCTAGATTTCTTCTTCTTTTTTGAAGTGAGAAGTTGTCGACAAAACGAAAACTCTTCGGTTCTCCACGAATTACACGAGGTACCCAAATCAGCGTTAAAAAAGCAGGAGGCGCCAAAAAGCGACTCATTTGAATTTGCCATTACACATGTTCAATTTAAATTTCTGTTAACACGAGAACCGCCAACAGCGTCAGCGCCTACAGAGATACCATTTCCAAATCTTTTAATTTGTTCCTCTTCATCATTTCCTTATAAACTAAGTAGGACGAATTAAATCTCACTTAATTGGGTTCATTTAGAAATTGCTTCAGATCAAAAGGTTCAGATTCATTGTACAATAAATCAAGGAATGATGCACTTCTACAAACAGAAACAACATCATTACAACATTTAAACAAACTACTAAAAGTAGATGAACTACATTATTCAAAAGTGTACAGTAACTTCTGATAATAACACCTCTCTCTCTCTCTCTCTCTCTCTCTCTCACACACAGTTTTGTCTTCTCTTTGCTTAATCGATTTGAAACCAAGTCTATTGCTTAAACTTAACGTTAGCTTTCTAGCTAACACACGCACCTTTCTCTGTGGGGTTTTTGGGAGTGACGAATGAAGTTGGATGTTGTGGTGGTCGTGTCACTGATCTTTATGCTGCAGACCCTGCACACCGCTCTTCTCTTCTTATTACCGTCATCGACAAAATAATCCTTGAAGCCAAACTTCACTATTTGTAGAGTAAAGCTAGCTGCTGCCATGTTAGCTGACACGTTAGCTGACACCCCTGCCTTCTAGTGGGTTGCCAGGTTTGCGCGCACGGCGCTATAATCACGTTTTTCGAAAAAACTAAACATAACATCTCACTACAAAAACAAACGCAAATATTTCATTTTAAACAGTCAAGTCCTTTCAAGTCATCTATATCAAGCTTAAGTCAAGTCTCAAGTCATGAATACCAAGTCAAAGTCCACTCAAGTCTTTTATCAATGTTAGTCAGGTGTTTGATAGGTGTTCCCCCCTCAAAGGTGATTGGTTCACTGCATCGCAGGTCTTATTGTGATTGGCTCTTGGGCCACATCAAAATTAGATGCGCTGTCATCCTCTCATACTGACACCTGACACACACACACACACACACACACACACGTAGGGAGAGCCGGGACCAAAGTAACGGAGCGATTTGATCCGAGCCCAAACAGCTGACCGGCCAGATCAGAATGATCAGCACTCGGTACTGAACAGACCTGCTAAATATCAGGTGAACTGTCAGGAGGAGCTAGTGTTGTCACGGTACCAACGTTTTGGTTTCGATACCAAGTCAAGAATTGCGATTCCGATTATTTTTCGATACTTTTCTTAAAAAGAGGGAAACAGTCTTAAATGTAATTATTGTGCTTTATTTCACACCAGAACCATAACACACACTTCTAAACAATGAGAACAATAAATAAAATAAATGACAATAATTCGTATTAAATAAAATTAATCCATGTCTGACAGACAGGCCTCGTGGTGTCCGGAGGCTTGCCCTCACTGTCAGAGATATCGCTGAAATACTTCCACATTTAGCTTCTGGATTCTTTTTTGTCAACAAGCCGAGGCGCCGCGGCAGCTGCACTCCCACTTGCAGCCATGCTTCTAGCTTTCTCACATGCTCTGGTAGTGCGTGCACGAGAGAGGGGAGGCACTTGAGCGTGCACGAGAGAGGGGAGGCACTTAGAGCGTGCACGAGAGAGGGGAGGGACTTGAGCATGCTTGAGAGAGGGGAGGCACTTGAGCGTGCACGAGAGAGGGGAGGCACTTGAGCGTGCTTGAGAGGGAGGGACTGCAGGCACGGCTGCAGGGAGTGGAAGCAGAGCGCTGAACACACACGGCTCTTATCAAAACGGCGCTTTCTCACCGGAGTACTTTCCCCCGTCATTCTTAAAGTACCGATACTAATGAAGCGGAGGAATCAAAACGTTTTTAACTGCAGGGTATCGCGGTACCTTTCAAGTATCGGTACACCGTGCACCACTAGTCAGGAGTCAGTGTCTCTCCCCCAAACTCACACATAGACAATTCAATATGAACTGAAGAGCCGCATGAAACTAGGCAAAGAGCCGCATGCGGCTCGAGAGCCGCGGGTTGGCCATTGTAGGTAGTCGGTGTAGAGTGGTTTTCTTATGGAGGCGTTCCAGTTGGCGTTGTTGTGCTTTCATTTGGCGCAGTTCAGGGGGGGGACCAGGGAGCTGAGTGTGTGAAAGAGAAAGTTTTGTTTTGTTGGGGGGCCAGTTCATTAAGACAGGAGGAGAGGGTGGTGTTGTAGTAGTCCACCAGTTGACATGGATTGTCAGGCAGGGGGAGGGAAGGCGGACATCGTGCAGGTGATGCAGGCTGAGAGTGCTGAGGGAGACAGGGATTTAAGGTTTCTGAAGGTTATTGTGTGCTTGTGTTTTTGGATGGGGATGTTGATGTCCATGGTGATGGCCAGGTGGTCGGAGATGTTAAGGTTGAGGCTGGATAGGTGGTGGACGGTGAGAACAGTGGAGCAGACTAGCTCCGGGATGTGTCCACGGCTGTGTGCGGGGAAGTTGATGTGCTGTGTAAAGTCGAAGCATTGTAGAGTTTCCAGAATGTCGATGGCATATTTATTGGTTGGGTCATCAATGTGGATATTGAAATCCCCTACGACGAGCACATATGGAGATATTGCGCATGGCTGGGTTAGAAGGTCAGAGAGGTCGGAGAAAAAGGTGGGATTTTGTTTTGGAGGGCGGTAAATGATGGCTGTGACCAGGGGAGTGGGACCAGAGAGCTTGAATACCAGGTGCTCGAATGAGGGAACATCAGGAATGGAGATGGTGTTAGATTTCTCATCCTTCCCAAAAATGGTGGCTTGGTTTAATGAGAAATAGTCCAGAGGTTTTTGCCAGGTCTCAGTGAGAAAGAAGAAATCCAGGTTGTTGTCCGTTATGAATTCATTTAGAATGTGTTTTTTTTTGTTCATGGAGCGGGTGTTCAGGAGGGCCGCTTTTAGAGGGTGTTGCGCTGTGATTGGATGGCTGGACCGGTGAAGTGGTCGAATATTGGTCAGAATCACGTGTTGTGTGTTGTTGTTGTTGTGACGTAATGCGGAAGTGCGGCACGACCAGATGGACAGGATGGAGTGTGGAGACGTAGAGTGGGAGAAAAACGTACGGCCTGAGCCTCTGTGTGGAGGCCGTCGTCTGCGGAGTAATCCCATCTCCTTGAGGATATCCATACAATCGGGAGGCAGGTGGTTATTCAGAGAGTAGAGGTCTGAAGCGGAGAAAAGCGGTGGCATCATCGGGGGTGTGGTGCTGGCACAGAGCGAGCTGTTGCCGGAAACCAGGGGCCGGATGATCGTGGCAGAAGAAGTGGTGTGAGCCCGGGTATAAGCCACAGGATAATCCACAACATCACAGGAGGACGATCAATCAATCAATGTTTATTTATATAGCCCAATATCACAAATGTTAAATTTGTCTCAGTGGACTTCACAGTGTGTACAGAATATCAGTATGACAATACGACACCCTCTGTCCTTAGACCCTCTGTCCTTAGACCCTCTGTCCTTAGACCCTCTGTCCTCAGACCCTCACATCGTACAAGGAAACACTTCCGGAGAAAACCCACAGTTTAAAGGAACATGGAGAACCCTCAGGAGAGCAGCAGAGGAGGGATCCCTCTCCAGGACGGACAGACTGCAATAGATGCCGTGTGTAAATTGAAAAGATAATACATTTGCAACATAGGTAGTCCAGATGTTTGGAAATGCATGTGTGTATAATAGGAAGATGAATCCACAAGGATGTCAACAGCAATCTTGTAGGGAGCATCAGGGAAGCATATGATGAGAGTCAGGTAGGACCGCAGAGACAGGTTCAGCCACGACCCGAAGTCCAGGACTCAGATCCAGAACTCAGGATAGAGGATCCAGGACCACAGCAAGTGGATCAGCCTCGACTAGATATAGCTAACAGAGCACTTATATACTAATAAAGGACTGGCCTCTCTAAAGCACTTGAAATACTTGGCTCTATGAAGCCTGATGTACTTTATGATTCTGTTTTCTTCAAGGTTGTGTCTTCCTGGTCGAATGCACTTTTTGTAAGTTGCTTTGGATAAAAGCGTCAGCTAAATGTAATGTAATGTAACAAGAAAAAATGTGGCTGGCTTAATGGGAACACGAGAATACACAGACAGACAGACGGAAGAACAAGCACTCCCTTAGAATAGGTTGAGGGCAAAGGGTAGCAAGTGAGAGAGTAAGAAACAGAGGTGGAGAGGCGCACTCGGGGAACAAGGTCCCCACTGGAGCCTTAGTTGGAAATTGATGAGGGATAGGGAGGTACCCTGTGTCTACGAATCGTAACACTGCCCGGCCTGTCTAAGCCACTCTACAAACCGTTTCCCTCTGATAAACCTCGAGAGTTTAGAGAGGGAAAAGGTCCTGGGTCAAAGAAAGTTATTCTTGATAAGAGAAGCCCAGAAGACCAGAGAGAAAAAGTGAGTTTTAAGAGTAGGTTTAAAAACCCCAGGGTCTGGGCCGACCTCACGTGGAGGGGCAGAGTGTTCCAGAGCCTCGGGCCAGCCCTCGGGTTTTGAGCCTGGTCTAGGCACTACCAGCAGCAGCTGGTCAGCCGACCTTAAGGCTCTGGGGTGTAGCGCTGGAGGGGTTCGGCTACATAGGAGGAGCCAGCCCATTTAGGGCTTTGAAAACAGATACAAGTGTTTAACATCTATTCTGAACCGAACTGGAAGCCAGGGCAGTGAGGCCAGAATTGGGGTGATGTGGTCGCGCTTTTTATGGCCAGTGAGAAGACGTGCAGCTGCGTTCTGAACTAGCTGGTGGCGTTTAATTGAGGCCTGGTCCATACCCACATACAGAGCGTTGCAGTAATCCAGTCTCGAGGTAACAAAGGCGTTTATAACCCTTTCTTTTTTCTACTTTCATTTTTTTTTAAACTTTCTTTTATTGATTTTTTCACAAGGTACAATTACACACAACACATATTACATTTAAGAGAGAACAGTGCCTGTACGGAGACGATCTACATAGTTATCAAACATTGCTTAGTTTTTTATGACTCATTTGTTGAGATGTACCGTAACCATTTTTCCCAGCCCTTACGAAATGTGTCTTCCATTACTTTCAACTTGTATGTGATTTTCTCCATTATTATTATCACCAATCATATGAACCCATTGGCTGTAGCTTGGTGTTTCTGCCTTTAGCCAGTTTGTAGTGATAGCCTTCTTTCCAGCCGCTCGGAGGATCTTGATCAGGTATTGATCTCCGACATGTCCAGACCCTTCCATGTGTCCCAGGTAAGGGTTAGGGTTAGGGTTCGAGGGATTCTATAACCTTGTCTAGAACAGAGTACGCAGTCCCAGCAAGGTTGACTTTTACTGCAGCTCCAAAACACATGTGTGTGGTGAGGTTCCTGATGTTTACAAAGTCTCCAGCATGGTTGTTGAGTGTTTGTTTGTTTACTAGTGATGTTGTGTGTGTAAAAGAAACTCATTTGGTTTCCCCACAGAACATCTCTCCCTCCGTGTGACTGTGTAGGTCTGGTGCATTTTCCACATATCATACCACATCTCATCTGAGATCCTTTCGTTTCGTTCTTTTTCCCATCGAGAGTTGAATATGTGTTGGCCTCCATCAAGCATGAATACAGGGTTGACAGAACTTTGGGAACATCATCATGGTAAGCTCGTGCAACAATCTGTACAATAGGTTGTAGTCATCTTCATTTTCCTTAACCTTTTTTGTATAGTAGACCCTCATTTGCATATCTCTGAATAAGTCTTTGTTCTCTAGGTCAAAGAGGTTTTTCAGGTTTTGAAAGCTTCTCATTTCTCCCTTCTGGATTACCGTGCATATGGCTGTTAAACTCTGTTCTGTCCATTGCTTGCATCTACAGTCATAGCTTCCTGGTTTGAATCCTTTGTCAGGCTATCCAGTCGAATAGTCCAAGTTCCCTTCCCGGTTTCAAATGTTTAATAATAGAATACAATTTGTCTAGTGTAAATGTTGTTATTGGGTCTAGGTCTCCCTTTTCTGTAACATGGGGAGGTATTTCTCTCTGCCCTATGAGCGGTTGAATTGGGGACTCATATGTAAGTATTTCGATGTCTTTCCAGCGGGCTATATAATCGGAGTTGCATGAGTAAATGAGAGGACGTAGTTGTGCTGCATGATAATATTGCTTTAGGTTTGGAAGTGCCAGGCCCCCTCTTTCTTTAGGCAATTGCAGTGTGGTATATCTTACCCTAGGTCTTTTACCCCCCCATATGAATCTTGATATAAGCTTATCCCAGCTTTGGAACTGAGTCTGCGGTATATTTATCTGCACGGATTGAAATAAATTAGAGCCGGGACTCGATTAAAAAAATTAATCTAATTAATTAGAGGCTTTGTAATTAATTAATCGCATTTTTAAGCACAGGGCCATCTAAGCTAATTTACAGATGGCCCTGAGCCCAATAGAGATTGCCCTGAAAAATGCATGCGGACGAAATGGCATGAAGGGTTTGGGGGGCCTCTGTCCCCCTAGACATTTTTTAATTTTTGCAGGTCTTAGATGCTGTCTGGTGCATTCTCTAGACTGAATTATAAGATGAACCACCACAATATTATCTTGTACAATTTCAATTTTATTCTTCATTTCACTTGTTTGTTTGTTTTTGTTTGTGTTTGCTCGCTTGCATGCCCTGCATAGCTTTAAGAAATACTTAAGTTGTTGGTCAAAACACTTTCCATCTGATGAAGGCAAATGCCTTCCCAGATGGAAACAAGTAGAAAACATTACATTCAGTTATAACTGCCAAAACAAACATTATTTACACTATTATGGCCCCTGTTAAAAATGTTTGTAATGTTAACTAATGTAAGTTGGTCGAACGAATGGCTCCTCATCCGGAAGCTGACCGAGCAGACCCGAGCAGCAGTCGAGAGGAGCCGAGCGCATCCGCGAAGCACACGTCAGAGTTCCCGTTAGCCGGCAAATCTAAATATCTTCGGTCAAAATAATTTCCCTTTAGAGCAATACCGCTTCAGTTGCGCCACTTATGTGACAGACAAGAAGAGTATGTGACAGACAAGAAGAGTCAACTCTAATGTCTAACACTTAATGTGGAGAAAGAGGCCCTGAAACCAGTCCTCTGGCTGAGTGTGGGTTGGGTCAGGGTGTGGTTCCTTGCACTCGGAGTCGGGCTAACGTCCACGCTAGCTGCTACATGCTTTGCATTTAGGTGATACTTTAGGCTTGATGTGCTGCGGTGATATGCAAATTATTTTTTGCATAATTTGCACACAGCCGTGCTCTTATCGACGCTTCCATCCGTCCGTTTTTTAAAACAAAATGTCCCATCCGCGGGGACGACCAAAGCGGTCTCATCAGCTTGTTCGTTCATGTTTGACTATTGTTCACCGTGGTTTGTTGTTGTTTGAAGTCCCATGCTGAAGTCATGAACGTTAGTTGGTGCTCCAGTATAATCGGTACGCCTGAAACTCATCCAGTGAGAAACGTTCCGATGTGCAAAAATAAGTGCGATTAAAGTGCGATTAAAATGCGTTAATTTTTTTAATTCATTTTCACTGTATTTATCCTGTCAATAAAACTCATCGGGTAAGTTGACTATTTTTCGAAATCTTTCCTTATATCTTTGTCAATACATTCCTAGTTGATTTGGTACAGCTTTGCTACATTTTTGGTTATGTTTATTCCTAAGTATTTAATTGATTTAGCTTCCCAGTTTAAATTAAATTATTTTAGTTTTTGATTTGGAGCACAGTTAAACATAAGGATTTGAGTTTTAGAGATGTTTAATTTGTATCCTGAATATTAGCTTTATAACGGAGCTTACTGAGTCTTTCAGCATGATCATGACGTCGTCTGCGGAAAGGCTAATAACATGTTTTTGTTGACTAATTTCTATTCCTGCAAAAGCACTTTCCTGTCTGGTCATTTGGCTCATGGTTCTATATATCGAGCAAACAGGGTTCCTCGTTCCAATGTAACTCTGTCTGTTAGTGAGCCGTTCACTTTAAAGAGCCTGTGACACCATCCCAACAACTGTTGTGCAATGAAATATTGGTCTACTAGTAATCTCGAACCGTCAGTTTAAAAAATAAAAAGCGATACCGTTCCGTTAAATATCAATAATTTCGAACATCGCGGGGAAATTCCTTCGTCTCATTTTGAAGTTTTGGGGGAAGCCGGAAGTGACGTCAATGCGGGAACGCTTCGAGAGCCAAACACGGACAAAGTGTGTTGTGTCATGCGTAGAAATGGTGAATTACTGAGATTAGGCACGTTAATAACGTTTTAATGAAGTTGACTACAGTATATTCATATTTGTCAGTGCTTTCATGTCAATTCGGCGACATAAACATACATGATCGTGGTGAAGATGATGATTACATTAAGATTAAAAATCGGGAGTGAGAGCTGCTGAACTTCCTCCCGTCGGATGTGATATAAAAACAAATCGATTATTTTTGTGGTTGTAAACTCAAGTGGATGAAACTACATTTATTAGTGCTTTCATGTCAATTCGGCGAACATATGAAACATTAAATGATCGTTTGTTTGAGCCGACGAATCCCGATGGGCCGGTACCGAAGTGGGCCGGTCGGATAAGTCACCAGCACATCCCCCATAGGCGGCGCGAGAGGCTCAGGTTTGAGAAGGCTCAATAACTTATTTTACCTGACGCTGCCCGCCTCCGGCGTCTATAGAAAAGAGATGAGCTCAGTGTGCGGAGTTTAAATCTCTCAAGTCATATTACAGGATAAAGGGAATACAGTTTAAACTGCCGTATGCAGAGAAGACGCCGACGTGTCGCACTTATCATTCATATCACATCATCACTCAGATCATAGATCATATAATATCATAATATATCGTATATTTCCTGATCTGAGTCAGCTGAGCCTCATCTGGCCGTGCAACACTCACAGCGTCACAGACTGGATGCAGAAGTATTATTTAACACATTATGTTGACGAAACACTCGAGACAAATGTAATTAAAATCAGATCCACGCGTGTCTTAGACGTGAACGCGCTCTCAGCTGGAGAGAGAAACCCTGGCTTGATTTACCGAGTTGATAACCAGCGTCGTCGGACCGCTCAGCGAGATCTCGTTTGTTAGTTTGTTGTTGTTCGTTTGTTTGTTACTCAAACATATCCAGGGTCTGTTGAACTGGCTTCGTAGTAGGCTACAGGGCACAGGTGGCTAGCAGCGCTAATGTCAAAGACACAGACATTATACATTATATTTGTATTTTACCAGGATGCAGTGACACACATATTTACATATTTACATTTACTATATACAGCACCTGCCGCCCCTGACATCCCCACTCCCCCCGTTGACAATTTACTAGCGGTACCGAAGTGGGCTGGTCGAGAGTCCCGGGATGATTTGTAGTCCCATTCCACCACTGGCTCCATGACCATATGATCGCCCATATTGACGCACCTCATTCCTAAACTTCTAACAACAGATACAACATAAACCGATCCTTCAGCCTCATATGAGCTCTCAGACACGTTCAACATTAACCTGTCATCGCTGTCTGAGCTCGCCGCTGTGTGCGCCGTCGTGCGTTCACATCTGACTGTATATATATAAAGGTTTACATGCAGATGCTGGGATCCTGGACGGTGCAGCTGGAGCGCTGTGCCCGCAATGACGTCACCCATCATTTGGCGGGACTTGAAGAATCCCCGAGAAGATCCAGAAAATTGTCAACATTGAAGGCAGATTAATGGTTATCAAAGTACAAATATCCGAAATCAGTTCAGTAACGGTTTTCAAGGGGACAATATGTACTCAAATTAATGGGTTTGGATGATGGGGAAACCGTGTCACAGGCTCTTTAACTCGAGCTGTTGGTTTGTTATAAATAGACTTAATGCATTTCATTGTTTTATTACTGAATCCAAATGTCTCTAATGTTAGATATAAAAATTCCCAATTGACCCTGTCAAATGCTTTTTCCGCATCGAGACTAATCAGTGCTGCTGGTATTTTATTTGTTTGTATTCTATGTATGATGTGTAACGTTCTTCTGATATTATCATGCGTCCATCCGCCTGAAACAAAGCCTGCTTGGTCCTCATCTATGAGGTCTGTAGCCTGTTTGATAGTATCGTAGTGTAGAGCTTGTAATCAACATTAAGAATTGAGACGATCTTTTAGTGGATAACTGCAATAATTGCTTCTTTCCACCGTTGACCAAAATCAACCTATGACTAACAAACAAGACGGAATTAAGCTTATGTCCCTTAACGTTAATGGTTTGGGAAACCCGATAAAAAGAGCAGCAATTATAACAAAAATCAAAAAAAGAAAATTCACAGATTACTTTCCTACAGGAAACCCACCTTTCACAGACGGAACATGAACAATTAAAACACTTCAAATTCAAAATTCAAAAGCTTTTATTGTCATTGTACAAATATACACCGAGATTCATGGTTGCTGCTCCAGCGAGTGCTTTAAAAACAGACATATTAAAACACAAAATAAAAGGTCTGACAGTTACGACCAGCACGTAGTGCACACAGCTTCGGATCGTCAAGTAGATGACCAGGATTAATAAATAAATAAATAGATGAATAAAATAGAATTATGATAAAATATATATATATGATAAATATTACAGTATACATAAAAACAGACCAGGATTATTGCACAGTGTGGATGTGGGGAGTTATTTGTGTGTGTTTAATGTCCTAATGGCCCATGGGAAGAACCTGTTTGTGAGTCTGGAGGTGCGGGCTTTCAGTGAACGGTAGCGCCGGCCCGAGGGCAGCAGGTCGAACAGATGACGGCTGGGTGGGATGAGTCCTTCAGGATGGAACTGGTCCTCCTGAGGCAGCGAGACCTGGTGATGTCTTCCAGGGAGGGCAGCCAATAATCCTCTGGGCCGTGTTAATGACCCTCTGCAGAGCCTTCCTGTCGGCAGCCGAGCACCCTGCATACCAAGCAGGGATGCAGTATGTGAGGACGCTCTCAACTGTCGAGCGATAGAAGGTCACCAGCAGCTTCTGATTCAGATGGTTCTTTCTGAGCAGTCTCAGGAAGTACAGTCGCTGCTGGGCCTTCTTTATCACTGCCGTGGTGTTTGTGGACCAGGTGAGCTCCTGGGAGATGTGGACTCCCAGGCATTTAAATGAAAGCACCCTCTCTACACAGTCCCCATTAATGTAGAGGGGGGCGTGGTCTATGCTTGTTCTCCTGAAATCGATAATGATTTATTTCGTTTTTATGGAGTTAAGCAGTAGGTTGTTGACCGCGCACCACTCCGTCAGTTTACGGACCTCCTCTCTATAGGCTGTCTCATCACCTCCTGAGACGAGCCCGATGACAGTGGTGTCGTCTGCATATTTAATGATGGTGTTTGAAGGGTAGGTGGGAGAGCAGTCATGTGTGTATAAGGCATACAGGAGTGGACTTAGCACACAGCCCTGGGGAGAGCCAGTGCTGAGTGTTAGGGTGGAAGAGAGATGGGAGCCCAGTTTCACACATTGTGGTCTGTTTGTGAGGAAATCCTTTATCCAGGCACAGGTGGAGGGGGGCAGGTGGAGGTCAAGAAGTTTATTGATGAGGATGTCAGGGATGATGGTGTTAAAGGCTGAGCTGTAATCTATGAAGAGAAGTCTAACATAGTTCCCTGGATGTTCCAGGTGGCTTAGTGTGGTGGATTCAAAAGCACCTTTTACTGTCAGGATTATTTTGTCATGTCACGTTTGTCTAGGTGTGGAGGTTTTCCGTTGTCCTTGTCATGTTTCCTCCCTGTGTATTGTCTGGTCTCTTTACCTGTGTTTTCATGTCTGTCGTTAGTTTCCCTGGTGTGTCTAATTTCCTGATTGTTGTCACCTGTCACTCCTTCCATGCTTTACATATATGTTTTAACACTTGTGAATATTGTTCTTACTTTCTTAATGTATTTTTATAAATTATGTTTTAAACAGTTTTTAACTTATGCAGTCTCATTAAAAATGCAAATATAGACTGAATTCTTAACAGCATGCAAACCGTTTTTACCAATCTACATCTCTCAATGAATAAAACACTCGTTTTTAAATCAACACTCAGTTGCTTTAGCTCGAGGACATCAAACAAAGGACACTGAACTAGAACGCACGCTCTAACGTGCGCCACGAATGGCAAGTTGTATGATTCTTGACTAAACACACAGTTCGTCTCTCATCGGCCGCCTCTCCAGCTTGTTATGGCTGCACCCGTGCTGCTTCTTCCACGGTTATTCTGCTGGTTCGTTGCTGCTGGACGTACGCTCTTTAGTTTGTCCCTCTCCAGCTTCTTCTTTCAGGTGCGTCGCTTTTAAAGGTGCAGCGAAGCTGATGAGCAATTAGAGACTGATTTCAGACAGCTGCCACTGGATTTTTCAAGTTGACTTCACAAGTATTACGGGGTTAGGTTGTGTGTTATATTAGAGTAGCACGGGGTTAGGTTGTGTGTTATATTAGAGTAACACGGGGTTAGGTTGTGTGTTATATTAGAGTAGCACAGGGTTAGGTTGTGTGTTATATTAGAGTAGCACGGGGTTAGGTTGTGTGTTATATTAGAGTATTACGGGGTTAGGTTGTGTGTTATATTAGAGAAGCACGGGGTTAGGTTGTGTGTTATATTAGAGTAGTACGGGGTTAGGTTGTGTGTTATATTAGAGTAGCACAGGGTTAGGTTGTGTGTTATATTAGAGTAGCACAGGGTTAGGTTGTGTGTTATATTAGAGTATTACGGGGTTAGGTTGTGTGTTATATTAGAGTATTACGGGGTTAGGTTGTGTGTTATATTAGAGTAGTACGGGGTTAGGTTGTGTGTTATATTAGAGTAGCACAGGGTTAGGTTGTGTGTTATATTAGAGTATTACGGGGTTAGGTTGTGTGTTATATTAGAGTATTACGGGGTTAGGTTGTGTGTTATATTAGAGTAGTACGGGGTTAGGTTGTGTGTTATATTAGAGTAATACGGGGTTAGGTTGTGTGTTATATTAGAGTAGTACGGGGTTAGGTTGTGTGTTATATTAGAGTAGCATGGGGTTAGGTTGTGTGTTATATTAGAGTAGCACGGGGTTAGGTTGTGTGTTATATTAGAGTATTACGGAGTTAGGTTGTGTGTTATATTAGAGTAGCACGGGGTTAGGTTGTGTGTTATATTAGAGTAGCACGGGTTAGGTTGTGTGTTATATTAGAGTAGTATGGGGTTAGGTTGTGTGTTATATTAGAGTAGCACAGGGTTAGGTTGTGTGTTATATTAGAGTATTACGGGGTTAGGTTGTGTGTTATATTAGAGTAGCACGGGGTTAGGTTGTGTGTTATATTAGAGTAACACGGGGTTAGGTTGTGTGTTATATTAGAGTAGCACAGGGTTAGGTTGTGTGTTATATTAGAGTAGCACGGGGTTAGGTTGTGTGTTATATTAGAGTATTACGGGGTTAGGTTGTGTGTTATATTAGAGAAGCACGGGGTTAGGTTGTGTGTTATATTAGAGTAGTACGGGGTTAGGTTGTGTGTTATATTAGAGTAGCACAGGGTTAGGTTGTGTGTTATATTAGAGTAGCACAGGGTTAGGTTGTGTGTTATATTAGAGTATTACGGGGTTAGGTTGTGTGTTATATTAGAGTATTACGGGGTTAGGTTGTGTGTTATATTAGAGTAGTACGGGGTTAGGTTGTGTGTTATATTAGAGTAGCACAGGGTTAGGTTGTGTGTTATATTAGAGTATTACGGGGTTAGGTTGTGTGTTATATTAGAGTATTACGGGGTTAGGTTGTGTGTTATATTAGAGTAGTACGGGGTTAGGTTGTGTGTTATATTAGAGTAATACGGGGTTAGGTTGTGTGTTATATTAGAGTAGTACGGGGTTAGGTTGTGTGTTATATTAGAGTAGCATGGGGTTAGGTTGTGTGTTATATTAGAGTAGCACGGGGTTAGGTTGTGTGTTATATTAGAGTATTACGGAGTTAGGTTGTGTGTTATATTAGAGTAGCACGGGGTTAGGTTGTGTGTTATATTAGAGTAGCACGGGTTAGGTTGTGTGTTATATTAGAGTAGTATGGGGTTAGGTTGTGTGTTATATTAGAGTAGCACAGGGTTAGGTTGTGTGTTATATTAGAGTATTACGGGGTTAGGTTGTGTGTTATATTAGAGTATTACGGGGTTAGGTTGTGTGTTATATTAGAGTAGCACGGGGTTAGGTTGTGTGTTATATTAGAGTAGCACAGGGTTAGGTTGTGTATTATATTAGAGTAGTATGGGGTTAGGTTTTGTGTTATATTAGAGTATTAATGGGTTAGGTTGTGTGTTATATTAGAGTAGCACGGGGTTAGGTTGTGTGTTATATTAGAGTAGCACAGGGTTAGGTTGTGTGTTATATTAGAGTAGCACGGGGTTAGGTTGTGTGTTATATTAGAGTAGCACGGGGTTAGGTTGTGTGTTATATTAGAGTATTACGGGGTTAGGTTGTGTGTTATATTAGAGTAGAACGGGGTTAGGTTGTGTGTTATATTAGATTATTAATGGGTTAGGTTGTGTGTTATATTAGAGTAGCACAGGGTTAGGTTGTGTGTTATATTAGAGTAGCACGGGGTTAGGTTGTGTGTTATATTAGAGTAGTACGGGGTTAGGTTGTGTGTTATATTAGAGTAGCACGGGGTTAGGTTGTGTGTTATATTAGAGTAGCACGGGGTTAGGTTGTGTGTTATATTACAGTAGTATGGGGTTAGGTTGTGTGTTATATTAGAATATTAATGGGTTAGGTTGTGTGTTATATTAGAGTAGCACAGGGTTAGTTGTGTGTTAAATTAGAGTAGCACGGGGTTAGGTTGTGTGTTATATTAGAGTAGCACGGGGTTAGGTTGTGTGTTATATTAGAGTAGCACAGGGTTAGGTTGTGTGTTATATTAGAGTAGCACGGGGTTAGGTTGTGTGTTATATTAGAGTAACACGGGGTTAGGTTGTGTGTTATATTAGAGTAGCACAGGGTTAGGTTGTGTGTTATATTAGAGTAGCACGGGGTTAGGTTGTGTGTTATATTAGAGTATTACGGGGTTAGGTTGTGTGTTATATTAGAGAAGCACGGGGTTAGGTTGTGTGTTATATTAGAGTAGTACGGGGTTAGGTTGTGTGTTATATTAGAGTAGCACAGGGTTAGGTTGTGTGTTATATTAGAGTAGCACAGGGTTAGGTTGTGTGTTATATTAGAGTATTACGGGGTTAGGTTGTGTGTTATATTAGAGTATTACGGGGTTAGGTTGTGTGTTATATTAGAGTAGTACGGGGTTAGGTTGTGTGTTATATTAGAGTAGCACAGGGTTAGGTTGTGTGTTATATTAGAGTATTACGGGGTTAGGTTGTGTGTTATATTAGAGTATTACGGGGTTAGGTTGTGTGTTATATTAGAGTAGTACGGGGTTAGGTTGTGTGTTATATTAGAGTAATACGGGGTTAGGTTGTGTGTTATATTAGAGTAGTACGGGGTTAGGTTGTGTGTTATATTAGAGTAGCATGGGGTTAGGTTGTGTGTTATATTAGAGTAGCACGGGGTTAGGTTGTGTGTTATATTAGAGTATTACGGAGTTAGGTTGTGTGTTATATTAGAGTAGCACGGGGTTAGGTTGTGTGTTATATTAGAGTAGCACGGGTTAGGTTGTGTGTTATATTAGAGTAGTATGGGGTTAGGTTGTGTGTTATATTAGAGTAGCACAGGGTTAGGTTGTGTGTTATATTAGAGTATTACGGGGTTAGGTTGTGTGTTATATTAGAGTAGCACGGGGTTAGGTTGTGTGTTATATTAGAGTAACACGGGGTTAGGTTGTGTGTTATATTAGAGTAGCACAGGGTTAGGTTGTGTGTTATATTAGAGTAGCACGGGGTTAGGTTGTGTGTTATATTAGAGTATTACGGGGTTAGGTTGTGTGTTATATTAGAGAAGCACGGGGTTAGGTTGTGTGTTATATTAGAGTAGTACGGGGTTAGGTTGTGTGTTATATTAGAGTAGCACAGGGTTAGGTTGTGTGTTATATTAGAGTAGCACAGGGTTAGGTTGTGTGTTATATTAGAGTATTACGGGGTTAGGTTGTGTGTTATATTAGAGTATTACGGGGTTAGGTTGTGTGTTATATTAGAGTAGTACGGGGTTAGGTTGTGTGTTATATTAGAGTAGCACAGGGTTAGGTTGTGTGTTATATTAGAGTATTACGGGGTTAGGTTGTGTGTTATATTAGAGTATTACGGGGTTAGGTTGTGTGTTATATTAGAGTAGTACGGGGTTAGGTTGTGTGTTATATTAGAGTAATACGGGGTTAGGTTGTGTGTTATATTAGAGTAGTACGGGGTTAGGTTGTGTGTTATATTAGAGTAGCATGGGGTTAGGTTGTGTGTTATATTAGAGTAGCACGGGGTTAGGTTGTGTGTTATATTAGAGTATTACGGAGTTAGGTTGTGTGTTATATTAGAGTAGCACGGGGTTAGGTTGTGTGTTATATTAGAGTAGCACGGGTTAGGTTGTGTGTTATATTAGAGTAGTATGGGGTTAGGTTGTGTGTTATATTAGAGTAGCACAGGGTTAGGTTGTGTGTTATATTAGAGTAGTACGGGGTTAGGTTGTGTGTTATATTAGAGTATTACGGGGTTAGGTTGTGTGTTATATTAGAGTAGCACGGGGTTAGGTTGTGTGTTATATTAGAGTAGCACAGGGTTAGGTTGTGTATTATATTAGAGTAGTATGGGGTTAGGTTTTGTGTTATATTAGAGTATTAATGGGTTAGGTTGTGTGTTATATTAGAGTAGCACGGGGTTAGGTTGTGTGTTATATTAGAGTAGCACAGGGTTAGGTTGTGTGTTATATTAGAGTAGCACGGGGTTAGGTTGTGTGTTATATTAGAGTAGCACGGGGTTAGGTTGTGTGTTATATTAGAGTATTACGGGGTTAGGTTGTGTGTTATATTAGAGTAGAACGGGGTTAGGTTGTGTGTTATATTAGATTATTAATGGGTTAGGTTGTGTGTTATATTAGAGTAGCACAGGGTTAGGTTGTGTGTTATATTAGAGTAGCACGGGGTTAGGTTGTGTGTTATATTAGAGTAGTACGGGGTTAGGTTGTGTGTTATATTAGAGTAGCACGGGGTTAGGTTGTGTGTTATATTAGAGTAGCACGGGGTTAGGTTGTGTGTTATATTAGAGTAGTATGGGGTTAGGTTGTGTGTTATATTAGAATATTAATGGGTTAGGTTGTGTGTTATATTAGAGTAGCACAGGGTTAGGTTGTGTGTTAAATTAGAGTAGCACGGGGTTAGGTTGTGTGTTATATTAGAGTAGCACGGGGTTAGGTTGTGTGTTATATTAGAGTAGCACAGGGTTAGGTTGTGTGTTATATTAGAGTAGCACGGGGTTAGGTTGTGTGTTATATTAGAGTATTACGGGGTTAGGTTGTGTGTTATATTAGAGTAGCACGGGGTTAGGTTGTGTGTTATATTAGAGTAGTACGGGGTTAGGTTGTGTGTTATATTAGAGTAGCACAGGGTTAGGTTGTGTGTTATATTAGAGTAGTACGGGGTTAGGTTGTGTGTTATATTAGAGTAGCACAGGGTTAGGTTGTGTGTTATATTAGAGTATTACGGGGTTAGGTTGTGTGTTATATTAGAGTATTACGGGGTTAGGTTGTGTGTTATATTAGAGTAGTACGGGGTTAGGTTGTGTGTTATATTAGAGTAATACGGGGTTAGGTTGTGTGTTATATTAGAGTAGTACGGGGTTAGGTTGTGTGTTATATTAGAGTAGCACGGGGTTAGGTTGTGTGTTATATTAGAGTAAAACGGGGTTAGGTTGTGTGTTATATTAGAGTATTACGGGGTTAGGTTGTGTGTTATATTAGAGTAGCACGGGTTAGGTTGTGTGTTATATTAGAGTAGCACGGGTTAGGTTGTGTGTTATATTAGAGTAGTATGGGGTTAGGTTGTGTGTTATATTAGAGTAGCACGGGGTTAGGTTGTGTGTTATATTAGAGTAGCACGGGGTTAGGTTGTGTGTTATATTAGAGTAGCACGGGTTAGGTTGTGTGTTATATTAGAGTAGTATGGGGTTAGGTTGTGTGTTATATTAGAGTAGCACGGGGTTAGGTTGTGTGTTATATTAGAGTAGTACGGGGTTAGGTTGTGTGTTATATTAGAGTAGCACGGGGTTAGGTTGTGTGTTATATTAGAGTAGTACGGGGTTAGGTTGTGTGTTATATTAGAGTATTAATGGGTTAGGTTGTGTGTTATATTAGAGTAGCACAGGGTTAGGTTGTGTGTTATATTAGAGTAGCACGGGGTTAGGTTGTGTGTTATATTAGAGTAGCACAGGGTTAGGTTGTGTGTTATATTAGAGTAGCACGGGGTTAGGTTGTGTGTTATATTAGAGTAGCACGGGGTTAGGTTGTGTGTTATATTACAGTAGTATGGGGTTAAGTTGTGTGTTATATTAGAATATTAATGGGTTAGGTTGTGTGTTATATTAGAGTAGCACAGGGTTAGGTTGTGTGTTAAATTAGAGTAGCACAGGGTTAGGTTGTGTGTTATATTAGAGTAGCACGGGGTTAGGTTGTTTGTTATATTAGAGTAGCACAGGGTTAGGTTGTGTGTTATATTAGAGTAGCACGGGGTTAGGTTGTGTGTTATATTAGAGTATTACGGGGTTAGGTTGTGTGTTATATTAGAGTAGCACGGGGTTAGGTTGTGTGTTATATTAGAGTAGTACGGGGTTAGGTTGTGTGTTATATTAGAGTAGCACAGGGTTAGGTTGTGTGTTATATTAGAGTAGCACGGGGTTAGGTTGTGTGTTATATTAGAGTATCAATCAATCATTCAATGTTTATTTATATAGCCCAATATCACAAATGTTACATTTGTCTCAGTGGTCTTCACAGTGTGTACAGAATATCAGTATGACAATACGACACCCTCTGTCCTTAGACCCTCACATCGTACAAGGAAAAACTTCCAAAGAAAACCCAGTTTAAAGGGAAAAATGGGAGAAACCTCAGGGAGAGCAACAGAGGAGGGATCCCTCTCCCAGGACAGACAGACGTGCAATAGATGCCATGTGTAAATTGAAAAGATAATACATTTGCAACATAGGTAGTCCAAATGTTTGGAAATGCATGTGTGTATAATAGGAAGATGAATCCACGAGGATATCCATCCAGGACCGATGATCCAGGACCACAGCCACGACTCAAGATCCAGCGCTCGCGATCCAGGACACAAGACCGCAGGATCATCCATGACTCCGGATCCCAGCATATATAGACCCCAAAAAGAAAGACATTTGGGGAAGCTGGGTTAATCGGAACATGAGAGTACACGGGTATAGACAGAGAGAAGGAAGAAGTAAGATGTCCCCCGACAAACTAAGCCTATATCAGCAAAACTAGGGGCTGAATCTAATCAGCCCTAACTATAAGCTTTATCAAAAAGGAAGGTCTTAAGCGCACTCTTAAAAACGGATAGGGTGTCTGCCACCCGAACACAAACTGGAAGCTGATTCCACAAATGTGGAGCTTGATAAGAAAAGGCTCTGGCTCCCATTGTACTTTTAGAGACTCTAGGAACAACCAACAACCCTGCATTCTTGGAACGCAATGCCCTAGTAGGCCAGCAGGGTATAATGAGTTCTTTAAGGTAAGATGGCGCCTGCCCATTAAGGGCTTTGTAGGCGAGAAGAAGAATTTTAAATTCTATCCTGTGTTCTATAGGGAGCCAGTGTAAGGCAGCCAGAACAGGAGTAATGTGGTCCCTTCTCCTAACTCTGGTTAGTACACGAGCCGCAGCATTTTGAATCAGCTGAAGCGACTTGATTGACTTTTTGGTACTCCCTGATAGTAAAGAGTTACAATAATCCAGCCTAGAAGTAACAAATGCATGGACTAGTTTCTCTGCATCGTTTTGAGGCAAGATATGCCTGATTTTTGCAATGTTACGTAGATGGAAGTAGGCGGTCCTTGAAATTGATTTTATGTGGGCGTTAAAGGATAAATCCTGATCAAATATAACACCAAGATTCCTTACAGTCTCACTGGAGGCCAAATTAATGCCATCCATAGTTAGTATATCTTTAGATAATTTGTTTCGTAGATTCTTCGGGCCAAGTACAATAACTTCAGTTTTGGTCGTGTTTAACATCAAAAAGTTTAAGGTCATCCACGTTTTTAAGTCCTTAAGGCAGTCTTGAATTGTATTTAGATGATTAATTTCATCAGGCTTAATTGATAAATATAGTTGAGTATCATCCGCATAACAATGAAAGTTTACAGAATGATTCCTTATAATATTGCCTAACGGAAGCATATATAATGTGAACAAAATAGGTCCGAGCACTGAGCCCTGTGGCACTCCATGGCTAACTTTGGTTTGCGTGGAAGATTCATCGTTGACACGTACAAACTGAGAGCGTTCAGATAGATAGGACCTAAACCAGCCTAAAGCAGTTCCCTGTATGCCAACCAAGTGCTCTAGTCTTTGCAATAGGATGTCATGGTCGATAGGATCAAATGCAGCACTGAGATCGAGCAAAACAAGAATAGAGACAAGTCCCTTGTCTGAGGCTATTAGAATATAATTTGTGACTTTAACCAGAGCTGTCTCTGTGCTATGATGTGTTCTAAAGCCAGACTGAAAATCTTCAAATAAATCATTGTTTTTTAAGTAATCACACAACTGTTTTGCGACCGCTTTCTCAAGAATTTTTGAGAGGAACGGAAGATTAGAAATAGGTCTATAGTTGGCTAAAACCTCTGGATCGAGGTTGTGCTTTTTAAGAAGCGGTTTTATCACTGCTACTTTGAATGATTGTGGAACATAGCCTGATAATAAAGACATATTCATAATATTTAATAAAGAAGTGCTAATTAATGGAAAAACTTCCTTCAACAGCTTAGTTGGAATTAGGTCTAACATGCACGTTGATGGTTTAGAAGAGAGAATCATTGAATGTAATTGTTCAAGGTTAATGGCTGAAAAGCATTCTAGTTTACTATCTCGTGTAATATTAGAACTTACGATTCCGGGAGCTGTTGATAACACTATACTGGTCGAAGGCAAGAGGTCATTAATTTTGTTTCTAAGAGTAACAATTTTATCGTTAAAAAAGCACATAAAATCATTGCTACTGAGTGCTGTGGGAATAGAAGGCTCCATGGAGCTGTGGCTCTCTGTCAGCCTGGCTACAGTGCTGAAGAGAAATCTTGCATTATTCTTATTCATCTATTAATGAAGAGTAGTATGCTGCTCTCGCTTTACGCAGTGCTTTCTTATATTCATTGAGAGTAATATGCCAAATTAAACGAGATTCTTCAAGTTTAGTGGAACGACATATCCTTTCAAGTTGTCTAGACTTTCGCTTTATTTAGCGGGTTTGGGCATTATGCCATGGAGCTAATCTATGTTGCTTTATTTTCTTCTTTTTCAAAGGAGCAACAGAGTCTAATTTTATTCGCAGCGCATCTATAGCACTATCAACAACATGATCAATTTGGGGTGGTGTACATTTTGTATAAGTTTCCTCCCTTACATGCAGACATGCTATCGAGTTAAGTATTGGTGGAATCTCTTCCTTAAATGTGGCTATAGCACTAACGGATAGGTTTCTGCTGCAAGAGCTTTTGACTAATGCTTTGTAGTCTAGTAACAGTACTTCAAAAGTTACTAAGAAATGGTCGGATAGAGCAGGATTATGCGGTTCGACTAATAGTTGCTTAATTTCAATACCATAAGTCAGAACAAGGTGGAGAGTGTGATTATAGCAGTGGGTTGGTTTATTTACACTCTGACAGAAACCAACAGAATCTAATATAGAGTTAAATGCAACAGTAAGGCTATTTTTATCATCGTCAACATGAATATTAAAGTCACCTACGATAATTACTTTGTCTGTTTTAAGAACCAACGATAAGAGTTCTGAATCAGGACCTGGTGCACGATACACTGTAACAAATAAGATTGGCTGCAAAGTTTTCCAGGTTGGATGCGTAAGACTAAAAACGAGGCTTTCAAAGGAGGTATAATTACATTTTGGTTTAGTATTGATAAGTAAACTTGAGTCAAAGATTGCTGCAACTCCACCTCCTCGGCCTGTGCCTCGAGCAATATGAGTGTTGACATGGCTGGGTGGAGTGGCCTCATTTATGCTGACATATTCTTCATGTCTCAACCAAGTTTCAGTGAGACAGCATATATCAATATTATAATCTGATATTAAATCATTTACCAATATTGCTTTAGATGCTAGAGATCTTATGTTTCAGAGTAAGAGTATTACGGGGTTAGGTTGTGTGTTATATTAGAGTATTACGGGGTTAGGTTGTGTGTTATATTAGAGTAGTACGGGGTTAGGTTGTGTGTTATATTAGAGTAGCACAGGGTTAGGTTGTGTGTTATATTAGAGTAGCACGGGGTTAGGTTGTGTGTTATATTAGAGTATTACGGGGTTAGGTTGTGTGTTATATTAGAGTAGCACAGGGTTAGGTTGTGTGTTATATTAGAGTAGCACGGGGTTAGGTTGTGAGTTATATTAGAGTCGCAAAGGGTTAGGTTGTGTGTTTTATTAGAGTAGCACGGGTTAGGTTGTGTGTTATATTAGAGTAGCACGGGGTTAGGTTGTGTGTTATATTAGATTAGCACAGGGTTAGGTTGTGTGTTATATGAGAGTAGCACGGGGTTAGGTTGTGAGTTATATTAGAGTAGTACGGGGTTAGGTTGTGTGTTATATTAGAGTAGTACGGGGTTAGGTTGTGTGTTATATTAGAGTAGCACGGGGTTAGGTTGTGTGTTATATTAGAGTAGCACGGGGTTAGGTTGTGTGTTATATTAGAGTAGTACGGGGTTAGGTTGTGTGTTATATTAGAGTAGCACAGGGTCAGGTTGTGTGTTATATTAGAGTAGTTCGGGTAGTACAGGGTTAGGTTGTGTGTTATATTAGAGTAGCACGGGGTTAGGTTGTGTGTTATATTAGAGTAGCACGGGGTTAGGTTGTGTGTTATATTAGAGTAGTACAGGGTTAGGTTGTGTGTTATATTAGAGTAGCACAGGGTCAGGTTGTGTGTTATATTAGAGTAGTTCGGGTAGTACAGGGTTAGGTTGTGTGTTATATTAGAGTAGCACGGGGTTAGGTTGTGTGTTATATTAGAGTAGCACGGGGTTAGGTTGTGTGTTATATTAGAGTAGTACAGGGTTAGGTTGTGTGTTATATTAGAGTAGCACAGGGTTAGGTTGTGTGTTATATTAGAGTAGCACAGGGTCAGGTTGTGTGTTATATTAGAGTAGCACAGGGTTAGGTTGTGTGTTATATTAGAGTAGTATAGGGTTAGGTTGTGTGTTATATTAGAGTAGCACGGGGTCAGGTTGTGTGTTATATTAGAGTAGTATGGCGTTAGGTCGTGTGTTATATTAGAGTAGTATAGTGTTAGGTTGTGTGTTATATTAGAGTAGTATAGGGTTAGGTTGTGTATGATGGGATGGATACGGTGCAGCCTCTGATTATTCTGTAAACATTATGGCTGCTTACAATGAAAATTAATAAAGCTTCAAAACATACATTTAATTTAAAGTCTGAGAAAATCAACATTATTTTACATTCACGTATTATGGGCTGGATGAAAAGAGGACAGCAGCTCAGAGGCATGGATCAGAAACCAATGAGAATCAGAGACTCAATGGGAGAGGATCAGATGGAAGCAATAACTATAACACGTTATAACCTTTATACAGTCTATGGTTATAACTAGGGCCGGGACTTTAACGCGTTAATTAAGATTAATTAATTACACAAAAATTAACGAGTTAAAAAAAATGTACGCATTTTAATCGCACTTTAATCGCACTTATTTTTGCACAGCGGAACGTTTCTCACTGGATGAGTTTCAGGCGTACCGATTATACTGGAGCACCAACTAACGTTCATGACTTCAGCATGGGACTTCAAACAACAACAAACCACGGTGAACAATAGTCAAACATGAACGAACAAGCTGATGAGACCGCTTTGGTCGGCCCCGTGGATGGGACATTTTGTTTTAAAAAACGGACGGATGGAAGCGTCGACAAGAGCACGGTTTTGTGCAAATTATGCAAAAAATAATTTGCATATCACCGCAGCACATCAAGCCTAAAGCATCACCTAAATGCAAAGCATGTAGCAGCTAGCGTGGACATTAGCCCGACTCCGAGTGCACGGAACCACACCCTGACCCAACCCACACTCAGCCAGAGGACTGGTTTCAGGGCCAGGATAAGTCAGTCCACGTCTGAGAGAAGAACCAGCTCCCTGGCTCACTGGACTGCACTCGACTGTCGACCACCTGGAGTCACATCCATGTGGAAACTGCTTCTCACTGTTCTCAGGTCAAATATGTATATTTGATTAAAAATGCGATTAATTTCGATTAATTAATTACAAAGCCTCTAATTCATTAGATTAATGTTTTGAATCGACTCCTGGCTCTAGTTATAACACAATGAGTCAAAAAAACAAAATGGCAGACATGTTGTTGTAGAATATACAGTGTGTGTGTGTGTGTGTGTGTGTGTGTGTGTATGTGTGTGTTGTGTGTGTGGTGTGTGTGTGTGTGTGTGTGTGTGTGTGTGTGTGTGTGTGTGTGTGTGTGTGGTTAATCATCTTGGTGGACTTTCACCTGAAGTGTCCTCAGTGTCTTGAGGATCACGGCTGCAGCAACATGGAACAAGACTGTGAGGTAAACTCTATTCATTCATTATACAGGTAATGTGGGACAGGTTAGTGTGAGACAGGTTAGCGTGAGACAGGTTAGCGTGGGACAGGTTAGCGTGAGACAGGTTAGCGTGGGACAGGTTAGTGTGAGACAGGTTAGTGTGGGACAGGCAGGGTTGGGTTGTAACGGAATACATGTAACGGCGTTACGTAATCAGAATACAAAAATCAAGTAACTGTATTCAGCTCGCGTTACATTTGAAAAACGAGTAATCCGATTACAGTTACTTTCGTAAACCTGAAGTGAAGACATTTTGGATTACTTATTGGAATTATTGGTGGAAAGATTTTCTCTCAACATTTAATATTCATTACTAAAGGTACAGACGAATCATCACAGCGCACAAAAACTTTTACCACCGCAAATGGACCAGTGTAGCCAGTGTCCTGCCTACACTGGCAGGACAGAAGGCGACACGCCCGTTCTAAGCCATGGCCCTCACTCCTCACATCTCGAGCTGCATCCCCAGAGAGTGTATTATGTTGTTACATCGTTTCAGAGGTTATGTTTCAGTTGTGCTCTTGATACGCCATTAAATCAGTAAAAACACGTTCAGTTACCTTTTGCTTTTTTGTGTCTCCTGTTCACCAAAACATACCCTTCCGTGATGGAAAAAGTAAGTAATCCAAAAGTAATCTAAAAGTAATCTGATTACGTTTACGATTACTTTTTTAAGACACGTAACTGTAACTGTATTCGGATTACTTTCAGAGCCATATAATCAGTAATCAGTAACTGATTACATTTACAAAGTAACCCTCCCAACCCTGGGGACAGGTTAGTGTGGGACAGGTTAGTGTGGGACAGTTAGTGTGGGACAGGTTAGTGTGAGACAGGTTAGTGTGGGACAGGTTAGTGTGAGACAGGTTAGTGTGGGACAGGTTAGTGTGAGACAGGTTAGTGTGGGACAGGTTATTGTGGGACAGGTTAGTGTGGGACAGGTTAGTGTGGGACAGGTCAGTGTGGGACAGGTCAGTGTGGGACAGGTTAGTGTGGGACAGGTTAGTGTGGGACAGGTTAGTGGGGGACAGGTGTGTCTCCAGAAGGTCCAGGTGTGATAGACACGGTTCGCCACTGGAGACAGGTGTCTGTAAGACAGGTCACGATGAGACAGGCAGTGGCGTTTCTACATGTCCAAAGTGGCGGGGCACAAAAAGCGTAGATGCCTAGAAGCTTCCGCAGAGAGGTTCATGCTGCTGAGGCTCTGGCTCTTCAGGTTTACCAATATTATATTTTGACCTAAATCAAAATATAATATTATTTTCAAAAGCTTTTTTTGTCTGATGCTTCAACACATTTTAAACAGACAGTTCAACAAAAGGATTCCCAAAAAATTAAATTGTATCATTTAAATCTCTCTTAGTAAGACCGCCATTTTATTGAAAATAGCGGTCTTACCTTGACTTGAAGATTAAGTCCAGTTGCCTATCCTTCTGGACAAAAATCTCTTTACTTTTTTGTAAAAGTCCTCTATCTTCTTGTAGTTTCAAAAGTCTATCATAAATCTAATCTAATCAATAGATTTATGATTCAAAAATGATAAAAGTAGGGTAGACATGTGGATATTATCCGGCTGAACAAAACGTTCATTTATCTAACAGCTACGTTTCCCACAGATCTTATTTGGAGCTATTTTCTAAAGTCCTATGGAGAAATCTCATTGCTTTCTGTGGAGGGAAGCCATGCGCAGTTCTCTCTCCTCCTCTTCAGGAAAGTAGACAGAGGGGGGGAGCTAGTGGAGTACTTCGTGACCACAGAGTGTGGACGTTGTGATCAGCTGTTTCAGCACAGTTCTCCAGTGAAGGGGGGAGTCTCCCTCCGCAGCCGGTCGGCGTAGTTTCGGCTCAGTTCCGTCGTACAGACCGACGTTAACAGGGGATCGAACCGCCTTCTGGAAAAGCTCCACAAGTACGTCGGTACGCAAATGCGCTTTGTGACACAAGTGACGCATTTCAGATTACATAACCTGCGTACCAGTTACGTGTTACTGAACTACAGCAAGAGTATTCTGCGCCGGGACTTCCTGCAACAACACCACGCCGTTATCAAAGATGTTCTATTGAGAAGACGATCACTACGTGACAAAGGTTTTCAAAACCGTGGCTCCTGAGATCAGCCTGACGAGCTGCTGTCTGTGCAATTTATTCTGCGTGAGTTGGCAGACTTTATGTTGCTCACTCTAACATCGTGTCTCACGGTGGGGCTAAGCCATGTCTTGGTATGGGTGTAGCCTACCCCAGCCATACCCTGGCACTGCCGCTGGGGGCACGTATGGGGCGGGCCATTCTGCACATGCGTTAAATGCGTTAAATATTTTAACGCAATTAATTAAAAAAATTAATTACCGCCGTTAACGCGATAATTTTGACAGCACTAATATATATATATATATACAGTGCAATAAGCTTCCTAGTGCAATAAGAAGCTACAGGGACGTTAATCTAACGTCGGTAATATTAACTTTATTTAATATAACATTTACGGTACAAGATTTAATCATACAGCCCATGTAGTATAATATTTTACAAATAATGAATTACAGCAAACATGTGCAATATATCCATTATTACAGCTCCGTGGGATGGCAATAAGGCGATATGGGTCCGTTCTTATTGTACATCCATGGGTAAAGATAAACGCATGTAGTGCTGAACACGTCACATGAACGTGCCGGGTGGCGCGGTCCCGTGGGTTAGATGCACGTTCATAATGCAGAGGGAAATAACTCTCAGAATAACGTTATTAGCAAATGTTTACAACTTGAGGAACGAATGTTTTTAATAAGGGCTATACAAACGTTCATACTGGGTTGTTTATTTAGTTTAAAACAAATTATCCAACAAGTTGCAGACCACTCTTTCCCCATGTAAGTCAATGGGAAAAAGTGTTTCCTGGCCCAGTAACCTAAATGAAGTGTAGTACCGCCGTTTTGCCACCACGAATATTTTCATCTGAGTCCAGGACATACAACATGCAAAAACACATCCAAGATGCTAATACACGTCCAACATGCTAAAACACATCCAACATGCTTACACACATGCTAATACACGTCCAACATGCTAAAACACATCCAACATGCTAACACACATGCTAATACACATCCAACATGCTAACACACATGCTAATACACATCCGACATGCTAACACACCTCCAACATGCTAACACACATCCAACATGCTAATACACATCCAACATGCTAAAACACACATCCAACATGCTAATACACCACATGCTAATACACATCCAACATGCTAACACACATGCTAATACACATCCAACATGCTAACACACCTCCAACATGCTAATACACATCCAACATGCTAACACACATGCTAATACATGTCCAACATGCTAAAACACATCCAACATGCTAACACACATGCTAATACACATCCAACATGCTAACACACATGCTAATACACATCCAACATGCTAACACACATGCTAATACACATCCAACATGCTAACACAACTCCAACATGCTAACACACATCCAACATGCTAATACACATCCAACATGCTAACACACATACAACATGCTAATACACATCCAACATGCTAATACACGTCCAACATGCTAAAACACATCCAACATGCTAACACACATGCTAATACACATCCAACATGCTAAAACACATCCAACATGCTAACACACATGCTAACGTCCAACATGCTAAAACACATCCAACATGCTAACACACATGCTAATACACGTCCAACATGCTAAAACACATCCAACATGCTAACACACATGCTAATACACATCCAACATGCTAACACACATGCTAATACACATCCAACATGCTAACACACCTCCAACATGCTAACACACATCCAACATGCTAATACACATCCAACATGCTAAAACACATCCAACATGCTAATACACATCCAACATGCTAATACACATCCAACATGCTAACAGACATGCTAATACACATCCAACATGCTAAAACACATCCAACATGCTAAAACACATCCAACATGCTAACACATGCTAATACACATCCAACATGCTAACACACATGCTAATACACCTCCAACATGCTAACACACATCCAACATGCGAATACACATCCAACATGCTAATACACATCCAACATGCTAAAACACATCCAACATGCTAATACACATCCAACATGCTAAAACACATCCAACATGCTAACACACATGCTAATACACATCCAACATGCTAAAACACATCCAACATGCTAACACACATGCTAATACACATCCAACATGCTAACACACATGCTAATACACATCCAACATGCTAACACACCTCCAACATGCTAACACACATACAACATGCTAATACACATCCAACATGCTAACAGGTGTATCCGTCTGTTTGTCCAATCAGAGTCCTGTTTGCCGGGCAGAGGGGCCGAGCCAAAAATCCAACAATGTTAACAAGCCAATGGAAGATGACATAATTGACAATCAGCCAATAGGGTCACAGGGGGCGGGGTCAGACATGATCTACACCATCGAGGACGTCCCACCCTGGTACCTGTGTATTCTGCTGGGATTACAGGTAACAATGGGATTATACAGCCAATGAGAGGCCAGTGAGCCGTGTGTTGGTCCAATCAGGTGAGGGTATGACTTCTGTCCGCAGCACTACTTGACGTGCTTCAGCGGCACCGTGGCTGTCCCCTTCCTATTGGCCGAGGCCATGTGTGTGGGGCGGGACCAGAACACCGTCAGCCAGCTGGTGGGAACCATCTTCACCACGGTGGGGATCACGACCCTGATCCAGACCACTGTGGGGGTCCGGTAACACCACTTCCTGTTTGGGTAACACCACTTCCTGTTGTGTCAGAGAGAACGTCTGTAGAAGAATGACCTCTGTGTGTGTGTGTGTGTGTGTGTGTGTGTGTGCGTGCGTGCGTGCGTGCGTGCGTGTGTGTGTGTGTGTGTGTGTGTGTGTGTGTGTGTGTGTGTGTGTGTGTGTGTGTGTGTGTGTGTGTGTGTGTAGCCTCCCTCTCTTCCAGGCCAGTGCGTTTGCCTACCTGATTCCGGCTCAGGCCATCCTGGGTCTGGAGCGCTGGAAGTGTCCCAGTGAGGGTGAGTGGCACAGGTCTCAGAGATACACAAAACACATCACACGTTCAAAGCCAGATTGAAGAGGTGAGCTCTTTGAAGCCGGCGAGGTCAGTGCCGTCTCTGATGGGTTGTGGGAGCGATATGTAATATGACACAGTATGAACACAATGTGAACACAGACCATACTTCCAGAACACGTCTCTTTGTTTCTGACAGCAACGTTTCTGATTGGCCCGTGGGGGTAAGGCCCGCCCACATTTTAATGTGTATAATGTGGTCATGACGCAGCAAATCTGGGTCAGCTCCGTTGGTCCCCGTTTTTAGAGATGTGGGTACGGAGGAGAAGAGAGAGGGGTTTGTGAGTCTCCTGACACAGCGGGGACACACGGGGGACACACCGGGGACACAACGGAGACACATGGTGATGTAGTAAATACATCAATTAGTGAGTCTCCTGACACACTGGGGACACACCGGAGACACACCGGGGGGACACCGAAGACACATGGTGACGTAGAAATGACATCACTTTGTGAGTCTCCTGACACACCGGGGACACACCGGGGACACACCGGGGGACACACCGGGGGGACATGGTGATGTAGAAGAGACATCACTTCGTGAGTCTCCTGACACACCGGGGACACACCGGGGACACATGGTGATGTAGAAACGACATCACTTTGTGAGTCTCCTGACACACCGGGGACACACCGGGGACACACCGGGGACACATGGTGATGTAGAAGAGACATCACTTCGTGAGTCTCCTGACACACCGGGGACACACCGGGGACACATGGTGATGTAGAAACGACATCACTTTGTGAGTCTCCTGACACACCGGGGACACACCGGGGACACATGGTGATGTAGAAGAGACATCACTTCGTGAGTCTCCTGACACACCGGGGACACACCGGGGACACACCGGGGACACACCGGGGACACATGGTGATGTAGAAGAGACATCACTTCGTGAGTCTCCTGACACACCGTGGACACACCGGGGACACACCGGGGACACACCGGGGACACATGGTGATGTAGAAGAGACATCACTTCGTGAGTCTCCTGACACACCGGGGACACACCGGGGACACATGGTGATGTAGAAGAGACATCACTTCGTGAGTCTCCTGACACACCGGGGACACACCGGGGACACACCGGGGACACACCGGGGACACATGTTGATGTAGAAGAGACATCACTTCGTGAGTCTCCTGACACACCGGGGACACACCGGGGACACACCGGGGACACACCGGGGGGACATGGTGATGTAGAAACGACATCACTTTGTGAGTCTCCTGACACACCGGGGGGACACCGGGGACACATGGTGATGTAGAAGAGACATCACTTCGTGAGTCTCCTGACACACCGGGGACACACCGGGGACACATGGTGATGTAGAAGAGACATCACTTCGTGAGTCTCCTGACACACCGGGGACACATGGTGATGTAGAAACGACATCACTTTGTGAGTCTCCTGACACACCGGGGACACACCGGGGACACACCGGGGACACACCGGGGACACATGATGATGTAGAAGAGACATCACTTCGTGAGTCTCCTGACACACCGGGGGGACACCGGGGACACACCGGGGACACATGGTGATGTAGAAGAGACATCACTTC
>JAULUE010000069.1:465313-484324 GCA_036324585.1 Champsocephalus esox
TCTCTAACCACCTGTCTGTCTCTAACCACCTGTCTGTCTCTCTAACCACCTGTCTGTCTCTCTAACCACCTGTCTGTCTCTCTAACCACCTGTCTGTCTCTAACCACCTGTCTGTCTCTCTAAACACCTGTCTGTCTCTAACCACCTGTCTGTCTCTAACCACCTGTCTGTCTCTCTAACCACCTGTTTCTCTCTCTTACCACCTGTTTGTGTCTCTAACCACCTGTCTGTCTCTCTAACCACCTGTCTGTTTCTCTAACCACCTGTTTGTGTCTCTAACCACCTGTCTGTCTCTCTAACCATCGGTCTGTCTCTCTAACCACCTGTCTGTCTCTCTAACCACCTGTTTGTGTCTCTAACCACCTGTCTGTCTCTAACCACCTGTCTGTCTCTCTAACCACCTGTTTGTCTCTCTTACCACCTGTTTGTGTCTCTAACCACCTGTCTGTCTCTCTAACCACCTGTCTGTCTCTCTAACCACCTGTTTGTGTCTCTAACCACCTGTCTGTCTCTTTAATCACCTGTCTGTCTCTCTGACCACATGTCTGTGTCTCTAACCACCTGTCTGTCTCTCTTACCACCTGTCTGTCTCTAACCACCTGTCTGTCTCTCTAACCACCTGTCTGTCTCTAACCACCTGTCTGTCTCTCTATCCACCTGTCTGTCTCTCTAACCACCTGTCTGTCTCTAACCACCTGTCTGTCTCTCTAACCACCTGTCTGTCTCTAACCACCTGTCTGTCTCTCTATCCACCTGTCTGTCTCTCTAACCACCTGTTTGTGTCTCTAACCACCTGTCTGTCTCTAACCACCTGTCTTTCTCTCTAACCACCTGTCTGTCTCTCTGACCACCTGTCTGTCTCTCTAAACACCTGTCTGTCTCTAACCACCTGTCTGTCTCTCTAACCACCTGTCTGTCTCTAACCACCTGTCTGTCTCTCTATCCACCTGTCTGTCTCTCTAACCACCTGTTTGTGTCTCTAACCACCTGTCTGTCTCTCTAACCACCTGTCTGTCTCTCTTACCACCTGTCTGTGTCTCTAACCACTTGTCTGTCTCTAACCACCTGTCTGTCTCTCTAACCACCTGTCTGTGTCTCTAACCACCTGTCTGTCTCTAACCACCTGTCTGGGTCTCTAACCACCTGTCTGTCTCTAACCACCTGTCTGTCTCTAACTACCTGTCTGTCTCTCTAACCACCTGTCTGTCTCTAACCACATGTCTGTCTCTCTAACCACCTGTCTGTCTCTCTAACCACCTGTCTGTCTCTAACCACCTGTCTGTCTCTCTAACCACCTGTCTGTCTCTAACCACCTGTCTGTCTCTCTAACCACCTGTCTGTCTCTCTAACCACCTGTCTGTCTCTAACCACCTGTCTTTCTCTCTAACCACCTGTCTGTCTCTCTGACCACCTGTCTGTCTCTCTAAACACCTGTCTGTCTCTAACCACCTGTCTGTCTCTAACCACCTGTCTGTCTCTCTAACCACCTGTTTGTCTCTCTTACCACCTGTTTGTGTCTCTAACCACCTGTCTGTCTCTCTAACCACCTGTTTGTGTCTCTAACCACCTGTCTGTCTCTCTAACCATCTGTCTGTCTCTCTAACCACCTGTCTGTCTCTCTAACCACATGTCTGTCTCTCTAACCACCTGTCTGTCTCTCTAACCACCTGTCTGTCTCTCTAACCACCTGTCTGTCTCTAACCACCTGTCTGTCTCTCTAAACACCTGTCTGTCTCTAAACACCTGTCTGTCTCTAACCACCTGTCTGTCTCTCTAACCACCTGTTTCTCTCTCTTACCACCTGTTTGTGTCTCTAACCACCTGTCTGTCTCTCTAACCACCTGTCTGTCTCTCTAACCACCTGTTTGTGTCTCTAACCACCTGTCTGTGTCTCTAACCATCTGTCTGTCTCTCTAACCACCTGTCTGTCTCTCTAACCACCTGTTTGTGTCTCTAACCACCTGTCTGTCTCTAACCACCTGTCTGTCTCTCTAACCACCTGTTTGTCTCTCTTACCACCTGTTTGTGTCTCTAACCACCTGTCTGTCTCTCTAACCACCTGTCTGTCTCTCTAACCACCTGTTTGTGTCTCTAACCACCTGTCTGTCTCTTTAACCACCTGTCTGTCTCTCTAACCACATGTCTGTGTCTCTAACCACCTGTCTGTCTCTCTTAACACCTGTCTGTCTCTCTAACCACATGTCTGTGTCTCTAACCACCTGTCTGTGTCTCTAACCACCGGTCTGTCTCTCTAACCAACTGTCTGTCTCTCTAACCACCTGTCTGTGTCTCTAACCACCTGTCTGTCTCTCTAACCACCTGTCTGTGTCTCTAACCACCTGTCTGTCTCTCTAACCACCTGTATGTCTCTCTAACCACCTGTCTGTCTCTAACCACCTGTCTGTGTCTCTAACCACCTGTCTGTCTCTCTAACCACCTGTCTGTCTCTCTAACCAACTGTCTGTCTCTAACCACCTGTCTGTCTCTCTAACCACCTGTCTGTGTCTCTAACCACTGTCTGTCTCTAACCACTGTCTGTCTCTAACCACCTGTCTGTCTCTCTAACCACCTGTCTGTGTCTCTAACCACCTGTCTGTCTCTAACCACCTGTCTGGGTCTCTAACCACCTGTCTGTCTCTCTAACCACCTGTCTGTCTCTAACCACCTGTCTGTCTCTCTAACCACCTGTCTGTCTCTCTAACCACCTGTCTGTCTCTCTAACCACCTGTCTGTCTCTAACCACCTGTCTGTCTCTCTAACCACCTGTCTGTCTCTAACCACCTGTCTGTCTCTAACCACCTGTCTGTCTCTCTAACCACCTGTTCTCTCTCTAACCACCTGTTTGTGTCTCTAACCACCTGTCTGTCTCTCTAACCACCTGTCTGTTCTCTAACCACCTGTCTGTGTCTCTAACCACCTGTCTGTCTCTCTAACCACCTGTCTGTCTCTCTAACCACCTGTCTGTCTCTCTAACCACCTGTTTGTGTCTCTAACCACCTGTCTGTCTCTAACCACCTGTCTGTCTCTCTAACCACCTGTTTGTCTCTCTTACCACCTGTCTGTGTCTCTAACCACCTGTCTGTCTCTCTAACCACCTGTCTGTCTCTCTAACCACCTGTCTGTGTCTCTAACCACCTGTCTGTCTCTCTAACCACCTGTCTGTCTCTCTAACCACCTGTCTGTGTCTCTAACCACCTGTCTGTCTCTCTACCACCTGTCTGTCTCTAACCACCTGTCTGTCTCTCTAACCACCTGTCTGTCTCTAACCACCTGTCTGTCTCTCTAACCACCTGTCTGTCTCTCTAACCACCTGTCTGTCTCTAACCACCTGTCTGTCTCTCTAACCACCTGTCTGTCTCTAACCACCTGTCTGTCTCTCTAACCACCTGTCTGTCTCTCTAACCACCTGTTTGTGTCTCTAACCACCTGTCTGTCTCTAACCACCTGTCTGTCTCTCTAACCACCTGTCTGTCTCTCTAACCACCTGTCTGTCTCTCTAAACCACCTGTCTGTCTCTAACCACCTGTCTGTCTCTCTAACCACCTGTCTGTCTCTAACCACCTGTCTGTCTCTCTATCCACCTGTCTGTCTCTCTAACCACCTGTCTGTGTCTCTAACCACCTGTCTGTCTCTCTAACCACCTGTCTGTCTCTCTACCACCTGTCTGTGTCTCTAACCACTTGTCTGTCTCTAACCACCTGTCTGTCTCTCTAACCACCTGTCTGTGTCTCTAACCACCTGTCTGTCTCTAACCACCTGTCTGGGTCTCTAACCACCTGTCTGTCTCTAACCACCTGTCTGTCTCTAACCACCTGTCTGTCTCTCTAACCACCTGTCTGTCTCTAACCACTGTCTGTCTCTCTAACCACCTGTCTGTCTCTCTAACCACCTGTCTGTCTCTAACCACCTGTCTGTCTCTCTAACCACCTGTCTGTCTCTAACCACCTGTCTGTCTCTCTAACCACCTGTCTGTCTCTCTAACCACCTGTCTGTCTCTAACCACCTGTCTTTCTCTCTAACCACCTGTCTGTCTCTCTGACCACCTGTCTGTCTCTCTAAACACCTGTCTGTCTCTAACCACCTGTCTGTCTCTAACCACCTGTCTGTCTCTCTAACCACCTGTTTGTCTCTCTTACCACCTGTTTGTGTCTCTAACCACCTGTCTGTCTCTCTAACCACCTGTCTGTCTCTCTAACCACCTGTTTGTGTCTCTAACCACCTGTCTGTCTCTCTAACCATCTGTCTGTCTCTCTAACCACCTGTCTGTCTCTCTAACCACATGTCTGTCTCTCTAACCACCTGTCTGTCTCTCTAACCACCTGTCTGTCTCTCTAACCACCTGTCTGTCTCTAACCACCTGTCTGTCTCTCTAAACACCTGTCTGTCTCTAAACACCTGTCTGTCTCTAACCACCTGTCTGTCTCTCTAACCACCTGTTTCTCTCTCTTACCACCTGTTTGTGTCTCTAACCACCTGTCTGTCTCTCTAACCACCTGTCTGTCTCTCTAACCACCTGTTTGTGTCTCTAACCACCTGTCTGTGTCTCTAACCATCTGTCTGTCTCTCTAACCACCTGTCTGTCTCTCTAACCACCTGTTTGTGTCTCTAACCACCTGTCTGTCTCTAACCACCTGTCTGTCTCTCTAACCACCTGTTTGTCTCTCTTACCACCTGTTTGTGTCTCTAACCACCTGTCTGTCTCTCTAACCACCTGTCTGTCTCTCTAACCACCTGTTTGTGTCTCTAACCACCTGTCTGTCTCTTTAACCACCTGTCTGTCTCTCTAACCACATGTCTGTGTCTCTAACCACCTGTCTGTCTCTCTTAACACCTGTCTGTCTCTCTAACCACATGTCTGTGTCTCTAACCACCTGTCTGTGTCTCTAACCACCGGTCTGTCTCTCTAACCAACTGTCTGTCTCTCTAACCACCTGTCTGTGTCTCTAACCACCTGTCTGTCTCTCTAACCACCTGTCTGTGTCTCTAACCACCTGTCTGTCTCTCTAACCACCTGTATGTCTCTCTAACCACCTGTCTGTCTCTAACCACCTGTCTGTGTCTCTAACCACCTGTCTGTCTCTCTAACCACCTGTCTGTCTCTCTAACCAACTGTCTGTCTCTAACCACCTGTCTGTCTCTCTAACCACCTGTCTGTGTCTCTAACCACCTGCCTGTCTCTCTTACCACCTGTGTGTATCTAACCACCTGTCTGTCTCTCAAACCAGCTGTCTGTGTCTCTAACCACCTGTCTGTCTCTCTAACCACCTGTCTGTGTCTCTAACCACCTGTCTGTCTCTCTAACCACCTGTCTGTCTCTTTAACCACCTGTCTGTCTCTCTTACCACATGTCTGTGTCTCTAACCATCTGTCTGTCTCTCTAACCACCTGTCTGTGTCTCTAACCACCTGTCTGTCTCTAACCACCTGTCTGTCTCTCTAACCACCTGTCTGTCTCTCTAACCACCTTTCTGTCTCTAACCACCTGTCTGTCTCTCTAACCACCTGTCTGTCTCTCTAACCACCTGTCTGTCTCTCTAACCACCTGTTTGTGTCTCTAACCACCTGTCTGTCTCTAACTACCTGTCTGTCTCTTACCACCTGTCTGTCTCTCTAACCGCCTGTCTGTCTCTCTAACCACCTGTCTGTCTCTCTAACCACCTGTCTGTGTCTCTAACCACCTGTCTGTCTCTCTAACCACCTGTCTGTGTCTCTAACCACCTGTCTGTGTCTTTAACCACCTGTCTGTCTCTCTAACCACCTGTCTGTGTCTCTAACCACCGGTCTGTCTCTCTAACCACCTGTTTGTGTCTCTAACCACCTGTCTGTCTCTAACCACCTGTCTGTCTCTCTAACCACCTGTTTGTGTCTCTAACCACTTGTCTGTCTCTAACCACCTGTCTGTCTCTAACCACCTGCCTGTCTCTCTAACCACCTGTCTGTGTCTCTAACCACCTGTCTGTCTCTCTCACCACCTGTCTGTGTCTCTAACCACCTGTCTGTCTCTCTAACCACCTGGCTGTGTCTCTAACCACCGGTCTGTGTCTCTAACCACCTGTCTGTGTCTCTAACCACCTGTCTGTGTCTCTAACCACCTGTCTGTCTCTCTAACCACCTGTCTGTGTCTCTAACCACCGGTCTGTCTCTCTAACCACCTGTCTGTCTCTTACCACCTGTCTGTCTCTCTAACCGCCTGTCTGTCTCTCTAACCACCTGTCTGTCTCTCTAACCACCTGTCTGTGTCTCTAACCACCTGTCTGTCTCTCTAACCACCTGTCTGTGTCTCTAACCACCTGTCTGTGTCTCTAACCACCTGTCTGTCTCTCTAACCACCTGTCTGTGTCTCTAACCACCGGTCTGTCTCTCTAACCACCTGTTTGTGTCTCTAACCACCTGTCTGTCTCTAACCACCTGTCTGTCTCTCTAACCACCTGTTTGTGTCTCTAACCACTTGTCTGTCTCTCTAACCACCTGTCTGTGTCTCTAACCACCTGTCTGTCTCTCTAACCACCTGTCTGTGTCTCTAACCACCTGTCTGTCTCTCTAACCACCTGTATGTCTCTCTAACCACCTGTCTGTCTCTAACCACCTGTCTGTCTCTCTAACCACCTGTCTGTCTCTCTAACCACCTGTCTGTCTCTCTAACCAACTGTCTGTCTCTAACCACCTGTCTGTCTCTCTAACCACCTGTCTGTGTCTCTAACCACCTGTCTGTCTCTCTTACCACCTGTGTGTATCTAACCACCTGTCTGTCTCTCAAACCAGCTGTCTGTGTCTCTAACCACCTGTCTGTCTCTCTAACCACCTGTCTGTGTCTCTAACCACCTGTCTGTCTCTCTAACCACCTGTCTGTCTCTCTAACCACCTGTCTGTCTCTCTACCACATGTCTGTGTCTCTAACCATCTGTCTGTCTCTCTAACCACCTGTCTGTGTCTCTAACCACCTGTCTGTCTCTAACCACCTGTCTGTCTCTCTAACCACCTGTCTGTCTCTCTAACCACCTGTCTGTCTCTAACCACCTGTCTGTCTCTCTAACCACCTGTCTGTCTCTCTAACCACCTGTCTGTCTCTCTAACCACCTGTCTGTGTCTCTAACCACCTGTCTGTCTCTAACCACCTGTCTGTCTCTTACCACCTGTCTGTCTCTCTAACCACCTGTCTGTCTCTCTAACCACCTGTCTGTCTCTCTAACCACCTGTCTGTGTCTCTAACCACCTGTCTGTCTCTCTAACCACCTGTCTGTGTCTCTAACCACCTGTCTGTGTCTCTAACCACCTGTCTGTCTCTCTAACCACCTGTCTGTCTCTAACCACCTGTCTGTCTCTCTAACCACCTGTCTGTCTCTAACCACCTGTCTGTGTCTCTAACCACCTGTCTGTCTCTAACCACCTGTCTGTCTCTCTAACCACCTGTCTGTGTCTCTAACCACCTGTCTGTCTCTAACCACCTGTCTGTCTCTAACCACCTGTCTGTCTCTCTAACCACCTGTCTGTGTCTCTAACCACCTGTCTGTCTCTCTAACCACCTGTCTGTGTCTCTAACCACCTGTCTGTCTCTCTAACCACCTGTCTGTGTCTCTAACCACCTGTCTGTGTCTCTAACCACCTGTCTGTGTCTCTAACCACCTGTCTGTGTCTCTAACCACCTGTCTGTCTCTCTAACCACCTGTCTGTGTCTCTAACCACCTGTCTGTCTCTCTAACCACCTGTCTGTCTCTCTAACCACCTGTCTGTCTCTCTAACCACCTGTCTGTGTCTCTAACCACTGTCTGTCTCTAACCACCTGTCTGTCTCTCTAACCACCTGTCTGTGTCTCTAACCACCTGTCTGTCTCTAACCACCTGTCTGGTCTCTAACCACCTGTCTGTCTCTAACCACCTGTCTGTCTCTAACCACCTGTCTGTCTCTCTAACCACCTGTCTGTCTCTCTAACCACCTGTCTGTCTCTAACCACCTGTCTGTCTCTCTAACCACCTGTCTGTCTCTAACCACCTGTCTGTCTCTCTAACCACCTGTCTGTCTCTCTAACCACCTGTCTGTCTCTAACCACCTGTCTTTCTCTCTAACCACCTGTCTGTCTCTCTGACCACCTGTCTGTCTCTCTAAACACCTGTCTGTCTCTAACCACCTGTCTGTCTCTAACCACCTGTCTGTCTCTCTAACCACCTGTTTGTCTCTCTTACCACCTGTTTGTGTCTCTAACCACCTGTCTGTCTCTCTAACCACCTGTCTGTCTCTCTAACCACCTGTTTGTGTCTCTAACCACCTGTCTGTCTCTAAACACCTGTCTGTCTCTAACCACCTGTCTGTCTCTCTAACCACCTGTTTCTCTCTCTTACCACCTGTTTGTGTCTCTAACCACCTGTCTGTCTCTCTAACCACCTGTCTGTCTCTCTAACCACCTGTCTGTGTCTCTAACCACCTGTCTGTCTCTCTAACCACCTGGCTGTGTCTCTAACCACCGGTCTGTGTCTCTAACCACCTGTCTGTGTCTCTAACCACCTGTCTGTGTCTCTAACCACCTGTCTGTCTCTCTAACCACCTGTCTGTGTCTCTAACCACCGGTCTGTCTCTCTAACCACCTGTCTGTCTCTTACCACCTGTCTGTCTCTCTAACCGCCTGTCTGTCTCTCTAACCACCTGTCTGTCTCTCTAACCACCTGTCTGTGTCTCTAACCACCTGTCTGTCTCTCTAACCACCTGTCTGTGTCTCTAACCACCTGTCTGTGTCTCTAACCACCTGTCTGTCTCTCTAACCACCTGTCTGTGTCTCTAACCACCGGTCTGTCTCTCTAACCACCTGTTTGTGTCTCTAACCACCTGTCTGTCTCTAACCACCTGTCTGTCTCTCTAACCACCTGTTTGTGTCTCTAACCACTTGTCTGTCTCTCTAACCACCTGTCTGTGTCTCTAACCACCTGTCTGTCTCTCTAACCACCTGTCTGTGTCTCTAACCACCTGTCTGTCTCTCTAACCACCTGTATGTCTCTCTAACCACCTGTCTGTCTCTAACCACCTGTCTGTGTCTCTAACCACCTGTCTGTCTCTCTAACCACCTGTCTGTCTCTCTAACCAACTGTCTGTCTCTAACCACCTGTCTGTCTCTCTAACCACCTGTCTGTGTCTCTAACCACCTGTCTGTCTCTCTTACCACCTGTGTGTATCTAACCACCTGTCTGTCTCTCAAACCAGCTGTCTGTGTCTCTAACCACCTGTCTGTCTCTCTAACCACCTGTCTGTGTCTCTAACCACCTGTCTGTCTCTCTAACCACCTGTCTGTCTCTCTAACCACCTGTCTGTCTCTCTTACCACATGTCTGTGTCTCTAACCATCTGTCTGTCTCTCTAACCACCTGTCTGTGTCTCTAACCACCTGTCTGTCTCTAACCACCTGTCTGTCTCTCTAACCACCTGTCTGTCTCTCTAACCACCTTTCTGTCTCTAACCACCTGTCTGTCTCTCTAACCACCTGTCTGTCTCTCTAACCACCTGTCTGTCTCTCTAACCACCTGTTTGTGTCTCTAACCACCTGTCTGTCTCTAACTACCTGTCTGTCTCTTACCACCTGTCTGTCTCTCTAACCGCCTGTCTGTCTCTCTAACCACCTGTCTGTCTCTCTAACCACCTGTCTGTGTCTCTAACCACCTGTCTGTCTCTCTAACCACCTGTCTGTGTCTCTAACCACCTGTCTGTGTCTTTAACCACCTGTCTGTCTCTCTAACCACCTGTCTGTGTCTCTAACCACCGGTCTGTCTCTCTAACCACCTGTTTGTGTCTCTAACCACCTGTCTGTCTCTAACCACCTGTCTGTCTCTCTAACCACCTGTTTGTGTCTCTAACCACTTGTCTGTCTCTAACCACCTGTCTGTCTCTAACCACCTGCCTGTCTCTCTAACCACCTGTCTGTGTCTCTAACCACCTGTCTGTCTCTCTAACCACTTGTCTGTGTCTCTAACCACCTGTCTGTCTCTCTAACCACCTGGCTGTGTCTCTAACCACCGGTCTGTGTCTCTAACCACCGGTCTGTGTCTCTAACCACCTGTCTGTGTCTCTAACCACCTGTCTGTCTCTCTAACCACCTGTCTGTGTCTCTAACCACCGGTCTGTCTCTCTAACCACCTGTCTGTCTCTTACCACCTGTCTGTCTCTCTAACCGCCTGTCTGTCTCTCTAACCACCTGTCTGTCTCTCTAACCACCTGTCTGTGTCTCTAACCACCTGTCTGTCTCTCTAACCACCTGTCTGTGTCTCTAACCACCTGTCTGTGTCTCTAACCACCTGTCTGTCTCTCTAACCACCTGTCTGTGTCTCTAACCACCGGTCTGTCTCTCTAACCACCTGTTTGTGTCTCTAACCACCTGTCTGTCTCTAACCACCTGTCTGTCTCTCTAACCACCTGTTTGTGTCTCTAACCACTTGTCTGTCTCTAACCACCTGTCTGTCTCTAACCACCTGCCTGTCTCTCTAACCACCTGTCTGTGTCTCTAACCACCTGTCTGTCTCTCTAACCACCTGTCTGTGTCTCTAACCACCTGTCTGTCTCTCTAACCACCTGGCTGTGTCTCTAACCACCAGTCTGTGTCTCTAACCACCTGTCTGTGTCTCTAACCACCTGTCTGTGTCTCTAACCACCTGTCTGTCTCTCTAACCACCTGTCTGTGTCTATAACCACCGGTCTGTCTCTCTAACCACCTGTCTGTCTCTCTAACCACCTGTCTGTGTCTCTAACCACCTGTCTGTCTCTCTAACCACCTGTCTGTCTCTCTAACCACCTGTTTGTGTCTCTAACCACTTGTCTGTCTCTCTAACCACCTGTCTGTGTCTCTAACCACCTGTCTGTCTCTCTAACCACCTGTATGTCTCTCTAACCACCTGTCTGTCTCTAACCACCTGTCTGTTTCTCTAACCACCTGTCTGTCTCTCTAACCACCTGTCTGTCTCTCTAACCACCTGTCTGTGTCTCTAACCACCTGTCTGTCTCTAACCACCTGTCTGTCTCTCTAACCACCTGTCTGTCTCTCTAACCACCTGTCTGTCTCTAACCACCTGTCTGTCTCTCTAACCACCTGTCTGTCTCTCTAACCACCTGTCTGTGTCTCTAACCACCTGTCTGTCTCTCTAACCACCTGTCTGTGTCTCTAACCACCGGTCTGTCTCTCTAACCACCTGTTTGTGTCTCTAACCACCTGTCTGTCTCTAACCACCTGTCTGTCTCTCTAACCACCTGTTTGTGTCTCTAACCACTTGTCTGTCTCTAACCACCTGTCTGTCTCTAACCACCTGCCTGTCTCTCTAACCACCTGTCTGTGTCTCTAACCACCTGTCTGTCTCTCTAACCACCTGTCTGTGTCTCTAACCACCTGTCTGTCTCTCTAACCACCTGGCTGTGTCTCTAACCACCAGTCTGTGTCTCTAACCACCTGTCTGTGTCTCTAACCACCTGTCTGTGTCTCTAACCACCTGTCTGTCTCTCTAACCACCTGTCTGTGTCTCTAACCACCGGTCTGTCTCTCTAACCACCTGTCTGTCTCTCTAACCACCTGTCTGTGTCTCTAACCACCTGTCTGTCTCTCTAACCACCTGTATGTGTCTCTAACCACCTGTCTGTCTCTCTAACCACCTGTATGTCTCTCTAACCACCTGTCTGTCTCTAACCACCTGTCTGTGTCTCTAACCACCTGTCTGTCTCTCTAACCACCTGTCTGTCTCTCTAACCAACTGTCTGTCTCTAACCACCTGTCTGTCTCTCTAACCACCTGTCTGTGTCTCTAAACACCTGTCTGTCTCTCTTACCACCTGTGTGTCTCTAACCACCTGTCTGTCTCTCTAACCACCTGTCTGTCTCTCTAACCACCTGTCTGTGTCTCTAACCACCTGTCTGTCTCTCTAACTACCTGTCTGTCTCTCTAACCACCTGTCTGTCTCTCTTACCACCTGTCTGTGTCTCTAACCACCTGTCTGTCTCTCTAACCACCTGTCTGTCTCTAACCACCTGTCTGTCTCTCTAACCACCTGTCTGTGTCTTTAACCACCTGTCTGTCTCTCTTACCACCTTTGTGTATCTAACCACATGTCTGTCTCTCAAACCAGCTGTCTGTGTCTCTAACCACCTGTCTGTCTCTCTAACCACCTGTCTGTGTCTCTAACCACCTGTCTGTCTCTCTAACCACCTGTCTGTCTCTCTAACCACCTGTCTGTCTCTCTTACCACCTGTCTGTGTCTCTAACCACCTGTCTGTCTTTCTAACCACCTATCTGTGTCTCTAACCACCTGTCTGTCTCTAACCACCTGTCTGTCTCTCTAACCACCTGTCTGTCTCTCTAACCACCTGTCTGTCTCTAACCACCTGTCTGTCTCTCTAACCACCTGTCTGTGTCTCTTACCACCTGTCTGTGTCTCTAACCACCTGTCTGTGTCTCTAACCACCTGTCTGTATCTCTAACCACCTGTCTGTCTCTCTAACCACCTGTTTGTGTCTCTAACCACCTGTCTGTCTCTAACCACATGTCTGTCTCTCTTACCACCTGTCTGTGTCTCTTACCACCTGTATGTGTCTCTAACCACCTGTCTGTGTCTCTAAACACCTGTCTGTCTCTCTAACCACCTGTCTGTCTCTAACCACCTGTCTGTCTCTCTAACCACCTGTTTGTGTCTCTAACCACTTGTCTGTCTCTCTAACCATCTGTCTGTCTCTCTAACCACCTGTCTGTCTCTCTTACCACCTGTCTGTGTCTCTAACCACCTGTCTGTCTCTAACCACCTGTCTGTCTCTCTAACCACCTGTCTGTGTCTCTTACCACCTGTATGTGTCTCTAACCACCTGTCTGTGTCTCTAAACACCTGTCTGTCTCTCTAACCACCTGTCTGTCTCTCTAACCACCTGTATGTGTCTCTAACAACCTGTATGTCTCTCTAACCACCTGTCTGTGTCTCTAACTACCTGTCTGTCTCTCTAACCACCTGTCTGTCTCTCTAACCACCGGTCTGTCTGTCTAACCACCTGTCTGTGTCTCTAACCACCTGTCTGTCTCTCTAACCACCTGTCTGTCTCTCTAACCACCTGTCTGTGTCTCTAACCACCTGTCTGTGTCTCTAACCACCTGTCTGTCTCTCTAACCACCTGTCTGTCTCTCTAACCACCTGTATGTGTCTCTAACCACCTGTCTGTCTCTCTAACCACCTGTCTGTCTCACTAACCACCGGTCTGTCTCTATAACCACCTGTCTGTGTCTCTAACCACCTGTCTGTCTCTAACCACCTGTCTGTCTCTCTAACCACCTGTTTGTATCTCTAACCACCTGTCTGTCTCTAACCACCTGTCTGTCTCTAACTACCTGTCTGTCTCTCTAACCACTTGTCTGTGTCTCTAACCACCTGTCTGTCTCTCTAACCACCTGTCTGTGTCTCTAACCACCTGTCTGTCTCTCTAACCACCTGTCTGTCTCTCTAACCACCTGTCTGTCTCTAACCACCTGTCTGTTTCTCTAACCACCTGTCTGTCTCTCTAACCACCTGTCTGTCTCTCTAACCACCTGTCTGTGTCTCTAACCACCTGTCTGTCTCTAACCACCTGTCTGTCTCTCTAACCACCTGTCTGTCTCCAACCACCTGTCTGTGTCTCTAACCACCTGTCTGTCTCTCTAACCACCTGTATGTCTCTCTAACCACCTGTCTGTGTCTCTAACCACCTGTCTGTCTCTCTAACCACCCGTCTGTCTCTCTAACCACCGGTCTGTCTCTCTAACCACCTGTCTGTGTCTCTAACCACCTGTCTGTCTCTCTAACCACCTGTCTGTCTCTCTAACCACCTGTCTGTGTCTCTAACCACCTGTCTGTCTCTCTAACCACCTGTCTGTCTCTCTAACCACCTGTCTGTCTCTCTAACTACCTGTATGGGTCTCTAACCATCTGTCTGTCTCTCTAACCACCTGTCTGTCTCTCTAACCACCTGACTGTCTCTCTAACCACCTGTCTGTCTCTCTGACCACCTGTTTGTGTCTCTAACCACCTGTCTGTCTCTCTAACCACTTGTCTGTCTCTCTAACCACATGTCTGTGTCTCTAACCACCTGTCTGTGTCTCTAACCACCTGTCTGTCTCTAACCACATGTCTGTCTCTCTTACCACCTGTCTGTGTCTCTTACCACCTGTATGTATCTCTAACCACATGTCTGTGTCTCTAACTACCTGTCTGTCTCTCTAACCACCTGTCTGTCTCTTACCACCTGTCTGTCTCTCTAACCACCTGTCTGTCTATAACCACCTGTCTGTCTCTCTAACCACCTGTCTGTCTCTAACCACCTGTCTGTCTCTAACCACCGGTCTGTCTCTCTAACCACCTGTCTGTCTCTAACCACCTGTCTCTCTCTCTAACCACCTGTCTGTCTCTCTAACCACCTGTCTGTCTCTAACCACCTGTCTGTCTCTAACCACCTGTCTGTCTCTCTAACCACCTGTATGTGTCTCTAACCACCTGTCTGTCTCTAACCACCTGTCTGTCTCTAACCACCTGTCTGTCTCTCTAACCACCTGTCTGTCTCTAACCACCTGTCTGTCTCTCTAACCACCTGTCTGTCTCTCTAACCACCTGTCTGTCTCTAACCACCTGTCTTTCTCTCTAACCACCTGTCTGTCTCTCTGACCACCTGTCTGTCTCTCTAAACACCTGTCTGTCTCTAACCACCTGTCTGTCTCTAACCACCTGTCTGTCTCTCTAACCACCTGTTTGTCTCTCTTACCACCTGTTTGTGTCTCTAACCACCTGTCTGTCTCTCTAACCACCTGTCTGTCTCTCTAACCACCTGTTTGTGTCTCTAACCACCTGTCTGTCTCTAAACACCTGTCTGTCTCTAACCACCTGTCTGTCTCTCTAACCACCTGTTTCTCTCTCTTACCACCTGTTTGTGTCTCTAACCACCTGTCTGTCTCTCTAACCACCTGTCTGTCTCTCTAACCACCTGTCTGTGTCTCTAACCACCTGTCTGTCTCTCTAACCACCTGGCTGTGTCTCTAACCACCGGTCTGTGTCTCTAACCACCTGTCTGTGTCTCTAACCACCTGTCTGTGTCTCTAACCACCTGTCTGTCTCTCTAACCACCTGTCTGTGTCTCTAACCACCGGTCTGTCTCTCTAACCACCTGTCTGTCTCTTACCACCTGTCTGTCTCTCTAACCGCCTGTCTGTCTCTCTAACCACCTGTCTGTCTCTCTAACCACCTGTCTGTGTCTCTAACCACCTGTCTGTCTCTCTAACCACCTGTCTGTGTCTCTAACCACCTGTCTGTGTCTCTAACCACCTGTCTGTCTCTCTAACCACCTGTCTGTGTCTCTAACCACCGGTCTGTCTCTCTAACCACCTGTTTGTGTCTCTAACCACCTGTCTGTCTCTAACCACCTGTCTGTCTCTCTAACCACCTGTTTGTGTCTCTAACCACTTGTCTGTCTCTCTAACCACCTGTCTGTGTCTCTAACCACCTGTCTGTCTCTCTAACCACCTGTCTGTGTCTCTAACCACCTGTCTGTCTCTCTAACCACCTGTATGTCTCTCTAACCACCTGTCTGTCTCTAACCACCTGTCTGTGTCTCTAACCACCTGTCTGTCTCTCTAACCACCTGTCTGTCTCTCTAACCAACTGTCTGTCTCTAACCACCTGTCTGTCTCTCTAACCACCTGTCTGTGTCTCTAACCACCTGTCTGTCTCTCTTACCACCTGTGTGTATCTAACCACCTGTCTGTCTCTCAAACCAGCTGTCTGTGTCTCTAACCACCTGTCTGTCTCTCTAACCACCTGTCTGTGTCTCTAACCACCTGTCTGTCTCTCTAACCACCTGTCTGTCTCTCTAACCACCTGTCTGTCTCTCTTACCACATGTCTGTGTCTCTAACCATCTGTCTGTCTCTCTAACCACCTGTCTGTGTCTCTAACCACCTGTCTGTCTCTAACCACCTGTCTGTCTCTCTAACCACCTGTCTGTCTCTCTAACCACCTTTCTGTCTCTAACCACCTGTCTGTCTCTCTAACCACCTGTCTGTCTCTCTAACCACCTGTCTGTCTCTCTAACCACCTGTTTGTGTCTCTAACCACCTGTCTGTCTCTAACTACCTGTCTGTCTCTTACCACCTGTCTGTCTCTCTAACCGCCTGTCTGTCTCTCTAACCACCTGTCTGTCTCTCTAACCACCTGTCTGTGTCTCTAACCACCTGTCTGTCTCTCTAACCACCTGTCTGTGTCTCTAACCACCTGTCTGTGTCTTTAACCACCTGTCTGTCTCTCTAACCACCTGTCTGTGTCTCTAACCACCGGTCTGTCTCTCTAACCACCTGTTTGTGTCTCTAACCACCTGTCTGTCTCTAACCACCTGTCTGTCTCTCTAACCACCTGTTTGTGTCTCTAACCACTTGTCTGTCTCTAACCACCTGTCTGTCTCTAACCACCTGCCTGTCTCTCTAACCACCTGTCTGTGTCTCTAACCACCTGTCTGTCTCTCTAACCACTTGTCTGTGTCTCTAACCACCTGTCTGTCTCTCTAACCACCTGGCTGTGTCTCTAACCACCGGTCTGTGTCTCTAACCACCGGTCTGTGTCTCTAACCACCTGTCTGTGTCTCTAACCACCTGTCTGTCTCTCTAACCACCTGTCTGTGTCTCTAACCACCGGTCTGTCTCTCTAACCACCTGTCTGTCTCTTACCACCTGTCTGTCTCTCTAACCGCCTGTCTGTCTCTCTAACCACCTGTCTGTCTCTCTAACCACCTGTCTGTGTCTCTAACCACCTGTCTGTCTCTCTAACCACCTGTCTGTGTCTCTAACCACCTGTCTGTGTCTCTAACCACCTGTCTGTCTCTCTAACCACCTGTCTGTGTCTCTAACCACCGGTCTGTCTCTCTAACCACCTGTTTGTGTCTCTAACCACCTGTCTGTCTCTAACCACCTGTCTGTCTCTCTAACCACCTGTTTGTGTCTCTAACCACTTGTCTGTCTCTAACCACCTGTCTGTCTCTAACCACCTGCCTGTCTCTCTAACCACCTGTCTGTGTCTCTAACCACCTGTCTGTCTCTCTAACCACCTGTCTGTGTCTCTAACCACCTGTCTGTCTCTCTAACCACCTGGCTGTGTCTCTAACCACCAGTCTGTGTCTCTAACCACCTGTCTGTGTCTCTAACCACCTGTCTGTGTCTCTAACCACCTGTCTGTCTCTCTAACCACCTGTCTGTGTCTATAACCACCGGTCTGTCTCTCTAACCACCTGTCTGTCTCTCTAACCACCTGTCTGTGTCTCTAACCACCTGTCTGTCTCTCTAACCACCTGTCTGTCTCTCTAACCACCTGTTTGTGTCTCTAACCACTTGTCTGTCTCTCTAACCACCTGTCTGTGTCTCTAACCACCTGTCTGTCTCTCTAACCACCTGTATGTCTCTCTAACCACCTGTCTGTCTCTAACCACCTGTCTGTTTCTCTAACCACCTGTCTGTCTCTCTAACCACCTGTCTGTCTCTCTAACCACCTGTCTGTGTCTCTAACCACCTGTCTGTCTCTAACCACCTGTCTGTCTCTCTAACCACCTGTCTGTCTCTCTAACCACCTGTCTGTCTCTAACCACCTGTCTGTCTCTCTAACCACCTGTCTGTCTCTCTAACCACCTGTCTGTGTCTCTAACCACCTGTCTGTCTCTCTAACCACCTGTCTGTGTCTCTAACCACCGGTCTGTCTCTCTAACCACCTGTTTGTGTCTCTAACCACCTGTCTGTCTCTAACCACCTGTCTGTCTCTCTAACCACCTGTTTGTGTCTCTAACCACTTGTCTGTCTCTAACCACCTGTCTGTCTCTAACCACCTGCCTGTCTCTCTAACCACCTGTCTGTGTCTCTAACCACCTGTCTGTCTCTCTAACCACCTGTCTGTGTCTCTAACCACCTGTCTGTCTCTCTAACCACCTGGCTGTGTCTCTAACCACCAGTCTGTGTCTCTAACCACCTGTCTGTGTCTCTAACCACCTGTCTGTGTCTCTAACCACCTGTCTGTCTCTCTAACCACCTGTCTGTGTCTCTAACCACCGGTCTGTCTCTCTAACCACCTGTCTGTCTCTCTAACCACCTGTCTGTGTCTCTAACCACCTGTCTGTCTCTCTAACCACCTGTATGTGTCTCTAACCACCTGTCTGTCTCTCTAACCACCTGTATGTCTCTCTAACCACCTGTCTGTCTCTAACCACCTGTCTGTGTCTCTAACCACCTGTCTGTCTCTCTAACCACCTGTCTGTCTCTCTAACCAACTGTCTGTCTCTAACCACCTGTCTGTCTCTCTAACCACCTGTCTGTGTCTCTAAACACCTGTCTGTCTCTCTTACCACCTGTGTGTCTCTAACCACCTGTCTGTCTCTCTAACCACCTGTCTGTCTCTCTAACCACCTGTCTGTGTCTCTAACCACCTGTCTGTCTCTCTAACTACCTGTCTGTCTCTCTAACCACCTGTCTGTCTCTCTTACCACCTGTCTGTGTCTCTAACCACCTGTCTGTCTCTCTAACCACCTGTCTGTCTCTAACCACCTGTCTGTCTCTCTAACCACCTGTCTGTGTCTTTAACCACCTGTCTGTCTCTCTTACCACCTTTGTGTATCTAACCACATGTCTGTCTCTCAAACCAGCTGTCTGTGTCTCTAACCACCTGTCTGTCTCTCTAACCACCTGTCTGTGTCTCTAACCACCTGTCTGTCTCTCTAACCACCTGTCTGTCTCTCTAACCACCTGTCTGTCTCTCTTACCACCTGTCTGTGTCTCTAACCACCTGTCTGTCTTTCTAACCACCTATCTGTGTCTCTAACCACCTGTCTGTCTCTAACCACCTGTCTGTCTCTCTAACCACCTGTCTGTCTCTCTAACCACCTGTCTGTCTCTAACCACCTGTCTGTCTCTCTAACCACCTGTCTGTGTCTCTTACCACCTGTCTGTGTCTCTAACCACCTGTCTGTGTCTCTAACCACCTGTCTGTATCTCTAACCACCTGTCTGTCTCTCTAACCA
>JAULUE010000069.1:484424-531924 GCA_036324585.1 Champsocephalus esox
CACCTGTCTGTCTCTCTAACCACCTGTATGGGTCTCTAACCACCTGTATATCTACAGGTGTATTCTGCTGATCGTGCTGTTTTGTCAGTACCTGAGGACGACATCAATTCCTCTTCCTGTTTGGAGCAGGAATACGGGTCTGAGCTCCACCAGAGTCCAGGTGTTCAGGATGTTCCCTGTGAGTGAGCCTAACCCTTTATTATTATTATTATTATTATTATTATTATTATGATACACATACAGCCCAGTCACACAGGTGTGTGTGTGTGTGTGTGTGTGTGTGTGTGTGTGTGTGTGTGTGTGTGTGTGTGTGTGTGTGTGTGTGTGTGTGTGTGTGTGTGTGTTGTAGTAATGCAGGTGTGTGTATATTGTAGTAATGCATCTGTGTGTATATTGTAGTAATGCAGGTTTGTGTATACTGTAGTAATGCAGGTGTGTGTATACTGTAATAATGCAGGTGTGTGTGTATACTGTAGTAATGCAGGTGTGTGTATAATGTAGAATGCAGGTGTGTATATACTGTAGTAATGCAGGTGTGTGTGTGTATACTGTAGTAATGCAGGTGTGTGTATACTGTAGAAATGCAGGTGTGTAAATACTGTAGTAATGCAGGTGTGTGTATACTGTAGTAATGCAGGTGTGTGTATACTGTAGTAATGCAGGTGTGTGTATACTGTGGTAATGCAGGTGTGTGTATACTGTAGAATGCAGGTGTGTATATACTGTAGTAATGCAGGTGTGTGTGTATACTGTAGTAATGCAGATGTGTGTATACTGTAGTAATGCAGGTGTGTGTGTACTGTAGTAATGCAGGTGTGTGTGTGTGTATACTGTAGTAATGCAGGTGTATACTGTGGTAATGCAGGTGTGTGTATACTGTAGCAATGCAGGTGTGTGTATACTGTGGTAATGCAGGTGTATACTGTAGTAATGCAGGTGTGTGTATACTGTAGTAATGCAGCTGTGTGGGTGTGTGTATACTGTAGTAATGCAGGTGTGTGTATACTGTAGTAATGCAGCTGTGTATATACTGTAGTAATGCAGGTGTGTGTATACTATAGTAATGCAGGTGTGTGTATACTGTGGTAATGCAGGTGTATACTGTAGTAATGCAGGTGTGTGTATACTGTGGTAATGCAGGTGTGTGTGTGTGTGTGTGTGTATACTGTAGCAATGCAGGTGTGTGTATACTGTGGTAATGCAGGTGTGTGTGTATACTGTAGTAATGCAGGTGTGTGTATACTGTGGTAATGCAGGTGTATACTGTAGTATTGCAGGTGTGTATACTGTAGTAATGAAGGTGTGTGTATACTGTAGTAATGCAGGTGTGTGTATACTGTAGTAATGCAGGTGTGTGTGTACTGTAGTAATGCAGGTGTGTGTGTGTGTGTGTGTGTGTGTGTGTGTGTGTATACTGTAGTAATGCAGGTGTGTGTACTGTAGTAATGCAGGTGTGCGTGTGTGTATACTGTAGTAATGCAGGTGTATACTGTGGTAATGCAGGTGTGTGTATACTGTGGTAATGCAGGTGTGTGTATACTGTAGTAATGCAGGTGTATACTGTGGTAATGCAGGTGTGTGTATACTGTAGTAATGCAGGTGTGTGTGTATACTGTAGTAATGCAGGTGTGTGTATACTGTAGTAATGCAGGTGTGTGTGTATGTGTGTGTATACTGTAGTAATGCAGGTGTGTGTGTGTATACTGTAGTAATGCAGGTGTGTGTATACTGTGGTAATGCAGGTGTGTGTATACTGTGGTAATGCAGGTGTGTGTATACTGTAGTAATGCAGGTGTGTGTATACTGTGGTAATGCAGGTGTGTGTATACTGTAGCAATGCAGGTGTGTGTATACTGTGGTAATGCAGGTGTGTGTATACTGTAGTAATGCAGGTGTGTGTGTGTATACTGTAGTAATGCAGGTGTGTGTATACTGTGGTAATGCAGGTGTGTGTATACTGTAGTAATGCAGGTGTGTGTGTATACTGTAGTAATGCAGGTGTGTGTATACTGTGGTAATGCAGGTGTGTGTGTGTGTATGTGTGTGTGAGTGTGTGTGTGTGTGTGTGTGTGTGTGAGTGTGTGTGTGTGTGTGTGTGCATACTGTAGTAATGCAGGTGTGTGTATACTGTAGCAATGCAGGTGTGTGTATACTGTGGTAATGCAGGTGTGTGTATACTGTAGTAATGCAGGTGTGTGTGTATACTGTAGTAATGCAGGTGTGTGTATACTGTGGTAATGCAGGTGTGTGTGTGTGTGTGTATACTGTAGTAATGCAGGTGTGTGTATACTGTAGCAATGCAGGTGTGTGTATACTGTGGTAATGCAAGTGTGTGTGTGTATACTGTAGAAATGCAGGTGTGTGTATACTGTGGTAATGCAGGTGTATACTGTAGTATTGCAGGTGTGTATACCGTAGTAATGCAGGTATGTGTATACTGTGGTAATGCAGGCGTGTGTATACTGTAGTAATGCAAGTGTGTGTGTACTGTGGTAATGCAGGCGTGTGTATACTGTAGTAATGCAGGCGTGTGTATACTGTGGTAATGCAGGCGTGTGTATACTGTAGTAATGCAGGTGTGTGTATACTGTGGTAATGCAGGCGTGTGTATACTGTAGTAATGCAGGCGTGTGTATACTGTGGTAATGCAGGCGTGTGTATACTGTAGTAATGCAGTCGTGTGTATACTGTGGTAATGCAGGCGTGTGTATACTGTAGTAATGCAGGTGTGTATACTGTAGTAATGCAGGCGTGTGTATACTGTGGTAATGCATGCTAGTGTATACTGTGGTAATGCAGGTGTGTGTATACTGTAGTAATGCAGGTGTGTGTATACTGTGGTAATGCATGCTAGTGTATACTGTGGTAATGCAGGTGTGTGTGTATACTGTAGTAATGCAGGTGTGTGTATATGGTGGTAATGCAGGTGTGTGTATACTGTAGTAATGCAGGTGTGTGTATACTGTGGTAATGCAGGTGTGTGTATACTGTAGTAATGCAGGTGTGTACTTTAGTAATGCAGGCGTGTGTATACTGTGGTAATGCAGGTGTGTGTATACTGTAGTAATGCAGGTGTGTACTTTAGTAATGCAGGTGTGTGTATACGGTGGTAATGCAGGCGTGTGTATACTGTAGTAATGCAGGTGTGTGTATACTGTAGTAATGCAGGTGTGTGTATACTGTAGTAATGCAGGTGTGTGTATACTGTAGTAATGCAGGTGTGTGTATACTGTAGTAATGCAGGTGTGTGTATACTGTGGTAATGCAGGTGTGTGTATACTGTAGTAATGCAGGTGTGTGTATACTTTAGTAATGCAGGTGTGTGTGTATACTGTGGTATTGCAGGTGTGTGTATACTGTGGTATTGCAGGTGTGTGTATACTGGAGTAATGCAGATGTGTGTATACTGTAGTAATGCAGGTGTATACTGTAGTAATGCAGGTGTGTGTGTTTACTGTAGTAATGCAGGTGTGTGTGTATACTGTAGTAATGCAGGCTTGTGTATACTGTAGTAATGCAGGTGTGTGTGTTTACTGTGGTAATGCAGGTGTGTGTATACTGTAGTAATGCAGGTGTGTGTATACTGTGGAAATGCAGGTGTGTGTATACTGTAGTAATGCAGGTGTGTGTATACTGTAGTAATGCAGGTGTGTGTATACTGTGGTAATGCAGGTGTGTGTATACTGTAGTAATGCAGGTGTGTGTATACTGTAGTAATGCAGGTGTATACTGTAGTAATGCAGGTGTATACTGTGGTAATATAGGTGTGTGTATACTGTAGTAATGCAGGTGTGTGTATACTGTGGTAATGCAGGTGTGTGTATACTGTAGTAATGCAGGTGTATACTGTGGTAATGCAGGTGTGTGTATACTGTAGTAATGCAGGTGTATACTGTGGTAATGCAGGTGTGTGTTTGTATACTGTAGTAATGCAGGTGGGTGTATACTATAGTAATGCAGGTGTGTGTATACTGTGGTAATGTAGGTGTGTGTGTGTATATACTGTAGCAATGCAGGTGTGTATATACTGTAGTAATACAGGTGTGTGTATACTGTAGTAATGCAGGTGTGTGTGTATACTGTAGTAATGCAGGTGTGTGTATACTGTAGTAATGCAGGTGTATACTGTAGTAATGCAGGTGTATACTGTGGTAATATAGGTGTGTGTATACTGTAGTAATGCAGGTGTATACTGTGGTAATGCAGGTGTGTGTATACTGTAGTAATGCAGGTGTGTGTATACTATAGTAATGCAGGTGTGTGTATACTATAGTAATGCAGGTGTGTGTATACTGTGGTAATGCAGGTGTGTGTGTATACTGTAGTAATGCAGGTGTGTATATACTGTAGTAATGCAGGTGTGTGTATACTGTAGTAATGCAGTGTGTGTGTATACTGTAGTAATGCAGGTGTATACTGTGTAATGCAGGTGTGTGTGTGTGTGTGTGTATACTGTAGTAATGCAGGTGTGTGTATACTGTAGTAATGCAGGTGTATACTATGTAATGCAGGTGTGTGTGTGTGTGTGTGTGTGTATACTGTAGTAATGCAGGTATGTGTATACTGTAGTAATGCAGGTGTGTATATACTGTAGTAATGCAGGTGTGTGTATACTTAGTAATGCAGGTGTGTGTATACTGTGGTAATGCAGGTGTATACTGTAGTAATGCAGGTGTGTGTATACTGTGGTAATGCAGGTGTGTGTATACTGTAGTAATGCAGGTGTGTGTATACTGTAGTAATGCAGGTGTGTATATACTGTAGTAATGCAGGTGTGTGTATACTATAGTAATGCAGGTGTGTGTATACTGTGGTAATGCAGGTGTATACTGTAGTAATGCAGGTGTGTGTATACTGTGGTAATGCAGGTGTGTGTGTATACTGTAGTAATGCAGGTGTGTGTATACGGTGGTAATGCAGGTGTGTGTATACTGTGGTAATGCAGGTGTGTGTATACTGTAGTAATGCAGGTGTGTGTATACTGTGGTAATGCAGGTGTGTGTATACTGTAGTAATGCAGGTGTGTGTATACTGTAGTAATGCAGGTGTATACTGTAGTAATGCAGGTGTGTGTACTGTAGTAATGCAGGTGTGTGTGTATACTGTAGTAATGCAGATGTGTGTATAATGTAGTAATGCAGGTGTGTGTATACTGTAGAATGCAGGTGTGTGTATACTGTGGTAATGCAAGTGTGTGTGTATACTGTAGAAATGCAGGTGTGTGTATACTGTGTAATGCAGGTGTATACTGTAGTATGCAGGTGTGTATACCGTAGTAATGCAGGTTGTGTATACTGTGGTAATGCAGGCGTGTGTATACTGTAGTAATGCAGTGTGTGTGTACTGTGGTAATGCAGGCGTGTGTATACTGTAGTAATGCAGGTGTGTGTATACTGTGGTAATGCAGGCGTGTGTATACTGTAGTAATGCAGGCGTGTGTATACTGTGGTAATGCAGGCGTGTGTATACTGTAGTAATGCAGTCGTGTGTATACTGTGGTAATGCAGGCGTGTGTATACTGTAGTAATGCAGGTGTGTATACTGTAGTAATGCAGGCGTGTGTATACTGTGGTAATGCATGCTAGTGTATACTGTGGTAATGCAGGTGTGTGTATACTGTAGTAATGCAGGTGTGTGTATACTGTGGTAATGCATGCTAGTGTATACTGTGGTAATGCAGGTGTGTGTGTATACTGTAGTAATGCAGGTGTGTGTATATGGTGGTATGCAGGTGTGTGTATACTGTAGTAATGCAGGTGTGTGTATACTGTGGTAATGCAGGTGTGTGTATACTGTAGTAATGCAGGTGTGTACTTTAGTAATGCAGGCGTGTGTATACTGTGGTAATGCAGGTGTGTGTATACTGTAGTAATGCAGGTGTGTACTTTAGTAATGCAGGTGTGTGTATACGGTGGTAATGCAGGTGTGTGTATACTGTAGTAATGCAGGTGTGTGTATACTGTAGTAATGCAGGTGTGTGTATACTGTAGTAATGCAGGTGTGTGTATACTGTAGTAATGCAGGTGTGTGTATACTGTGGTAATGCAGGTGTGTGTATACTGTAGTAATGCAGGGTGTGTATACTGTAGTAATGCAGGTGTGTGTGTATACTGTGGTAATGCAGGTGTGTGTATACTGTGGTATTGCAGGTGTGTGTATACTGGAGTAATGCAGATGTGTGTATACTGTAGTAATGCAGGTGTGTGTATACTGTAGTAATGCAGGTGTGTGTATACTGTAGTAATGCAGGTGTGTGTATACTTTAGTAATGCAGGTGTGTGTGTATACTGTGGTATTGCAGGTGTGTGTATACTGTGGTATTGCAGGTGTGTGTATACTGGAGTAATGCAGATGTGTGTATACTGTAGTAATGCAGGTGTATACTGTAGTAATGCAGGTGTGTGTGTTTACTGTAGTAATGCAGGTGTGTGTGTATACTGTAGTAATGCAGGCTTGTGTATACTGTAGTAATGCAGGTGTGTGTTTACTGTGGTAATGCAGGTGTGTGTATACTGTAGTAATGCAGGTGTGTGTATACTGTGGAAATGCAGGTGTGTGTATACTGTAGTAATGCAGGTGTGTGTATACTGTAGTAATGCAGGTGTGTGTATACTGTGGTAATGCAGGTGTGTGTATACTGTAGTAATGCAGGTGTGTGTATACTGTAGTAATGCAGGTGTATACTGTAGTAATGCAGGTGTGTATACTGTGGTAATATAGGTGTGTGTATACTGTAGTAATGCAGGTGTATACTGTGGTAATGCAGGTGTGTGTATACTGTAGTAATGCAGGTGTATACTGTGGTAATGCAGGTGTGTGTTTGTATACTGTAGTAATGCAGGTGGGTGTATACTATAGTAATGCAGGTGTGTGTATACTGTGGTAATGTAGGTGTGTGTGTGTATATACTGTAGCAATGCAGGTGTGTATATACTGTAGTAATACAGGTGTGTGTATACTGTAGTAATGCAGGTGTGTGTGTATACTGTAGTAATGCAGGTGTGTGTATACTGTAGTAATGCAGGTGTATACTGTAGTAATGCAGGTGTATACTGTGGTAATATAGGTGTGTGTATACTGTAGTAATGCAGGTGTATACTGTGGTAATGCAGGTGTGTGTATACTGTAGTAATGCAGGTGTGTGTATACTATAGTAATGCAGGTGTGTGTATACTATAGTAATGCAGGTGTGTGTATACTGTGGTAATGCAGGTGTGTGTGTGTATACTGTAGTAATGCAGGTGTGTATATACTGTAGTAATGCAGGTGTGTGTATACTGTAGTAATGCAAGTGTGTGTGTATACTGTAGTAATGCAGGTGTATACTGTGGTAATGCAGGTGTGTGTGTGTGTGTGTGTGTATACTGTAGTAATGCAGGTGTGTGTATACTGTAGTAATGCAGGTGTGTGTATACTGTAGTAATGCAGGTGTGTGTGTGTGTGTGTGTGTGTATACTGTAGTAATGCAGGTGTGTGTATACTGTAGTAATGCAGGTGTATACTATGGTAATGCAGGTGTGTGTGTGTGTGTGTGTGTGTGTATACTGTAGTAATGCAGGTATGTGTATACTGTAGTAATGCAGGTGTGTATATACTGTAGTAATGCAGGTGTGTGTATACTATAGTAATGCAGGTGTGTGTATACTGTGGTAATGCAGGTGTATACTGTAGTAATGCAGGTGTGTGTATACTGTGGTAATGCAGGTGTGTGTGTATACTGTAGTAATGCAGGTGTGTGTATACGGTGGTAATGCAGGTGTGTGTATACGGTGGTAATGCAGGTGTGTGTATACTGTATTAATGCAGGTGTGTGTATACTGTGGTAATGCAGGTGTGTGTATACTGTAGAATGCAGGTGTGTGTATACTGTAGTAATGCAGGTGTATACTGTAGTAATGCAGGTGTGTGTACTGTAGTAATGCAGGTGTGTGTGTATACTGTAGTAATGCAGATGTGTGTATAATGTAGTAATGCAGGTGTGTGTATACTGTAGTAATGCAGGTGTGTGTATACTGTAGTAATGCAGGTGTGTGTGTATACTGTAGTTACGCAGGTATTCAGAATTCTTATCAGAATTCTCTGAGTTTTTATCAACGTTGGTTCTTAAAACAGACAAAGTAATTATCGTAGGTGACTTTAATATTCATGTTGACGATGATAAAAATAGCCTTACTGTTGCATTTATCTCTATATTAGATTCTGTTGGTTTCTGTCAGAGTGTAAATAAACCAACCCACTGCTATAATCACACTCTCGACCTTGTTCTGACTTATGGTATTGAAACTGAGCAACTATTAGTCGAACCGCATAATCCTGCTTTATCCGACCATTTCTTAGTAACTTTTGAAGTTCTGTTACTAGACTACAAAGCATTAGTCAAAAGCTCTTGCAGCAGAAACCTATCCGTTAGTGCTATAGCCACATTTAAGGAAGAGATTCCACCAATACTTAACTCGATAGCATGTCTGCATGTAGGGGAGGACACTTATACAAAATGTACACCACCCCAAATTGATCATGTTGTTGATAGTGCTATAGATGCGCTGCGAATAAAATGAGACTCTGTTGCTCCTTTGAAAAAGAAGAAAATAAAGCAACATAGATTAGCTCCATGGCATAATGCCCAAACCCGCAAAATAAAGCGAAAGTCTAGACAACTTGAAAGGATATGGCGTTCCACCAAACTTGAAGAATCTCGTTTAATCTGGCATATTACTCTCAATGAATATAAGAAAGCACTGCGTAAAGCGAGAGCAGCTACTACTCTTCATTAATAGATGAGAATAAGAATAATGCAAGATGTCTCTTCAGCACTGTAGCCAGGCTGACAGAGAGCCACAGCTCCATTGAGCCTTCTATTCCCATAGCACTCAGTAGCAATGACTTTATGTGCTTTAACGATAAAATTGTTACTCTTAGAAACAAAATGAATGACCTCTTGCCTTCGACCAGTATAGTGTTATCAACAGCTCCCGGAATCGTAAGTTCTAATATTACACTAGATAGTAAACTAGAATGCTTTTCAGCCATTAACCTTGAACAATTACATTCAATGATTCTCTCTTCCAAACCATCAACGTGCGTTAGACCCAATTCCAACTAAGCTGTTGAAGGAAGTGTTTCCATTAATTAGCACTTCTTTATTAAATATTATGAATATGTCTTTATTATCAGGCTATGTTCCACAATCATTCAAAGTAGCAGTGATAAAACCGCTTCTTAAAAAGCACAACCTCGATCCAGAGGTTTTAGCCAACTATAGACCTATTTCTAATCTTCAATCTTCAATCTTCAGTCTGGCTTTAGAACACATCATAGCACAGAGACAGCTCTGGTTAAAGTCACACAGGACATTCTGATAGCCTCAGACAAGGGACTTGTCTCTATTCTTGTTTTGCTCGATCTCAGTGCTGCATTTGATGCTATCGACCATGACATCCTATTGCAAAGACTAGAGCACTTGGTTGGCATACAGGGAACTGCTTTTGGCTGGTTTAGGTCCTATCTATCTGAACGCTCTCAGTTTGTACGTGTTAACGATGAATCTTCCACGCAAACCAAAGTCAGCCATGGAGTGCCACAGGGCTCAGTGCTCGGACCTATTTTGTTCACATTATATATGCTTCCGTTAGGCAATATTATAAGGAATCATTCTGTAAACTTTCATTGTTATGCGGATGATACTCAACTATATTTATCAATCAAGCCTGATGAAATTAATCATCTAAATAAAATTCAAGACTGCCTTAAGGACTTAAAAACGTGGATGACCTTAAACTTTTTGATGTTAAACACGACCAAAACTGAAGTTATTGTACTTGGCCCGAAGAATCTACGAAACAAATGATCTAAAGATATACTAACTATGGATGGCATTAATTTGGCCTCCAGTGAGACTGTAAGGAGTCTTGGTGTTATATTTGATCAGGATTTATCCTTTAACGCCCACATAAAATCAATCTCAAGGACCGCCTACTTCCATCTACGTAACATTGCAGAGATCAGGCATATCTTGCCTCAAAGCGATGCAGAGAAACTAGTCCATGCATTTGTTACTTCGAGGCTGGATTATTGTAACTCTTTACTATCAGGGAGTACCAATAAGTCAATCAAGTGGCTTCAGCTGATTCAAAATGCTGCGGCTCGTGTACTAACCAGAGTTAGGAGAAGGGACCACATTACTCCTGTTCTGGCTGCCTTACACTGGCTCCCTGTAGAACACAGGATAGAATTTAAAGTTCTTCTTCTCGCCAACAAAGCCCTTAATGGGCAGGCGCCATCTTACCTTAAATAACTCATTATACCCTACTGTCCTACTAGGGCATTGCGCTCCAAGAATGCAGGGTTGTTGGTTGTTCCTAGAGTCTCTAAAGTACAATGGGAGCCAGAGCCTTTTCTTATCAAGCTCCACATTTGTGGAATCAGCTTCCAGTTTGTGTTCGGGCGGCAGACACCCTATCCGTTTCTAAGAGTGCGCTTAAGACCTTCCTTTTTGATTAAGCTTATAGTTAGGGCTGATTAGATTCAGCCCCTAGTTTTGCTGATATAGGCTTAGTCTGTCGGGGGACATCTTACTTCTTCCTTCTCTCTGTCTGTACCTGTGTCCTCTCATGGGGACATCTCACTTCTTCCTTCTCTCTGTCTGTACCTGTGTCCTCTCATGGGGACATCTCACTTCTTCCTTCTCTCTGTCTGTCCCTGTGTCCTCTCATGGGGACATCTTCCTTCTTCCTTCTCTCTGTCTGTCCCTGTGTCCTCTCATGGGGACATCTCACTTCTTCCTTCTCTCTGTCTGTCCCTGTGTCCTCTCATGGGGACATCTCACTTCTTCCTTCTCTCTGTCTGTACCTGTGTCCTCTCATGGGGACATCTCCCTTCTTCCTTCTCTCTGTCTATACCTGTGTCCTCTCATGGGGACATCTCACTTCTTCCTTCTCTCTGTCTGTACCTGTGTACTCTCATGTTCCGATTAACCCAGCTTCCCCAAATGTCTTTCTTTTTGGGGTCTATATATGCTGGGATCCGGAGTCATGGATGATCCTGCGGTCCTGTGTCCTGGATCGCGAGCCCTGGATCTTGAGTCGTGGCTGTGGTCCTGGATCATCGGTCCTGATGGATATCCTCGTGGATTCATCTTCCTATTATACACACATGCATTTCCAAACATCTGGACTACCTATGTTGCAAATGAATTATCTTCTCAATTTACACACGGCATCTATTGCAGTCTGTCCGTCCTGGAGAGGATCCTCCTCTGCTGCTCTCCTGAGGGTTCTCCATGCTCCCTTAAACTGTGGGGTTTCTCTGGAAGTGTTTCCTTGTACGATGTGAGGGTCTGAGGACAGAGGGTCTGAGGACAGAGGGTCTGAGGACAGAGGGTCTGAGGACGGAGGGTCTAAGGACAGAGGGTGTCGTATTGTCATACTGATATTCTGCAGTGTGTGTGTGTACTGTAGTAATGCAGGTGTGTGTGTATACTGTGGTAATGCAGGTGTGTATACTGTGGTAATGCAGGTGTATACTGTGGTAATGCAGGTGTGTGTGTATACTGTGGTAATGCAGGTGTGTGTGTATACTGTGGTAATGCAGGTGGTGTATACTGTGGTAATGCAGGTGTGTGTATACTGTAGTAATGCAGGTGTGTGTGTATACTGTGGTAATGCAGGTGTGTATACTGTGGTAATGCAGGTGTGTGTATGCTGGAGTAATGCAGGTGTGTGTATACTGTGGTAATGCAGATGTGTGTGTATACTGTGGTAATGCAGGCGTGTGTATACTGTGGTAATGCAGGTGTGTATACTGTAGTAATGCAGGTGTGTATACTGTAGTAATGCAGGTGTGTGTATACTGTGGTAATGCAGGTGTGTGTATACTGTGGTAATGCAGGTGTGTGTACTGTAGTAATGCAGGTGTGTGTATACTGTAGTAATGCAGGTGTGTGTATGCTGTAGTAATGCAGGTGTGTGTATACTGTAGTAATGCAGGTGTGTGTGTGTACTTTAGTAATGCAGGTGTGTGTATACTGTGGTAATGCAGGTGTATACTGTAGTAATGCAGGTGTGTGTATACTGTAGTAATGCAGGTGTGTGTACTGTAGTAATGCAGGTGTGTGTGTACTTTAGTAATGCAGGTGTGTGTATACTGTAGTAATGCAGGTGTGTGTACTGTAGTAATGCAGGTGTGTGTATACTGTAGTAATGCAGCTGTGTGTACTGTAGTAATGCAGGTGTGTGTGTACTTTAGTAATGCAGGTGTGTGTATACTGTAGTAATGCAGGTGTGTGTGTACTTTAGTAATGCAGGTGTGTGTATACTGTGGTAATGCAGGTGTGTGTGTATACTGTGGTAATGCAGGTGTGTGTGTGTATACTGTAGTAATGCAGGTGTGTGTGTGTATACTGTGGTAATGCAGGTGTGTATACTGTGGTAATGCAGGTGTGTATACTGTAGTAATGCAGGTGTGTGTGTGTATGTGTGTGTGTGTGTGTGTGTATACTGTAGTAATGCAGGTGTGTGTGTGTATACTGTAGTAATGCAGGTGTGTGTGTGTGTATACTGTAGTAATGCAGGTGTGTGTGTACTGTAGTAATGCAGGTGTGTATACTGTAGTAATGCAGGTGTGTGTATACTGTAGTAATGCAGGTGTGTGTATACTGTAGTAATGCAGGTAATGTGTGTGTGTGTGTGTGTGTGTATACTGTAGTAATGCAGGTGTGTGTGTGTATACTGTAGTAATGCAGGTGTGTGTGTGTATACTGTAGTAATGCAGGTGTGTGTATACTGTAGTAATGCAGGTGTGTGTATACTGTAGTAATGCAGGTAATGTGTGTGTGTGTGTGTGTGTGTGTGTATACTGTAGTAATGCAGGTGTGTGTGTGTATACTGTAGTAATGCAGGTGTGTGTGTGTATACTGTAGTAATGCAGTAATGCATGTGTGTGTCTTCAGATCATCCTCGCCATTATGATCGTTTGGCTCGTCTGTTACATCCTGACTCTCACCGAAATGTTGCCTAGCGACCCTGAACGCTACGGACACAAGGCTCGCACCGACGCACGGGGGGAAATCATGGCGTCCTCGCCGTGGTTCAGAGTCCCTTATCCCTGTAAGCCAATCACAGCCCTCCACACCAACCAATGAGAGCCCCTTATCCCAGAAAGCCCAACAATATCAACCAGAGATGCTCACCTGAAATCATTCAATCACAGTCCTGTGTGTCTGATAGGTCAGTGGGGGTTGCCAGTGGTAACGGTTGCCGGGGTGCTGGGCATGCTCAGTGCCACCATGGCAGGAATCGTAGAGTCCATCGGGGATTATTACGCCTGCGCCCGCCTGTCTGGAGCCACGCCCCCTCCAGTGCACGCCATCAACAGGTGAGACAGCAGGTAAACAGGAAGTGATGCAGGCTCCGCCTCCTCCAGTGCACGCCATCAACAGGTGAGACAGCAGGTAGACAGGAAGTGATGCAGGCTCCGCCTCCTCCAATACACGCCATCAACAGGTGAGACAACAGGTAAACAGGAAGTGATGCAGGCTCCACCTCCTCCAATACACGCCATCAACAGGTGAGACAGCAGGTAAACAGGAAGTGATGCAGGCTCCGCCCCCTCCAGGAGTTTGACCTTTAGTTTTCCAGAGGGATCTTTTTTCTTTCTTTTTTTCACTTTCTTTTCCTTTTTCTTAAACAACACAAACAGCCTCAAAGACAAACAAAATACAGGTGTGCAGGTTTGTATCCACAGAATAACACAAGATTAATATTACAAAAACATTTAAAATGACAGACAAACAAATGATGAACAAATGAATGAAATCACAGCACCAACAAAACTAAAACCAACAACAACAACTAAACAGGTGGAGCTCAAATGTCCGTCATGGTTTCCAGGGGGATCTTCACTGAAGGCGTGTGCTGCGTCATCGCCGGCCTGCTGGGGACAGGAAACGGCTCCACCTCCTCCAGCCCAAATATAGGCGTGCTGGGAATCACCAAGGTAACGGAATCAGACACGCAGAAAGAGCCAAACAGTTCCATGTGAACTCAGAAGCAGGCACACAAGAATCACATCCTGTAACGGGTCTGAGATTTAGCAGCCAGGTATATAGCACCGTTAATAACGGATATATTATATATATATATTGCACATAGTTGGTATACATTGTATTATTCATATGAACTGTATTTGTATTGATTGTATCGTATCACCTGTGCAGGTGGGCAGCCGGCGGGTGGTGCAGTACGGAGCCTTCATCATGCTGCTGCTGGGCTCCGTGGGGAAGTTCACCGCTCTGTTCGCTTCGCTGCCGGACCCCATCCTGGGGGGCATGTTCTGCACCCTGTTCGGTGAGGTCACCTGTCCAGATGTTACTGAGGTCACCTGTCCAGATGTTACTGAGGTCACCTGTCCAGGTGTTACTGAGGTCACCTGTCCAGGTGTTACTGAGGTCACCTGTCCAGGTGTTACTGAGGGGCACCTGTCCAGATGTTAGTGAGGCACCTGTCCAGATGTTACTGAGGGTAACCTGTCCAGGTGTTACTGAGGGGCACCTGTCCAGATGTTACTGAGGTCACCTGTCCAGATGTTCCTGAGGGTCACCTGTCCAGGTGTTACTGAGGTCACCTGTCCAGATGTTACTGAGAGGCACCTGTCCAGATGTTAGTGAGAGGCACCTGTCCAGATGTTAGTGAGGCACCTGTCCAGATGTTACTGAGGTCACCTGTCCAGGTGTTACTGAGAGGCACCTGTCCAGATGTTAGTGAGGCACCTGTCCAGATGTTACTGAGGTCACCTGTCCAGGTGTTACTGAGGTCACCTGTCCAGATTTTACTGAGGTCACCTGTCCAGATGTTACTGAGGTCACCTGTCCAGATGTTACTGAGGTCACCTGTCCAGATTTTACTGAGGTCACCTGTCCAGATGTTACTGAGGTAACCTGTCCAGGTGTTACTGAGGTCACCTGTCCAGATTTTACTGAGGTCACCTGTCCAGATGTTACTGAGGTCACCTGTCCAGATGTTACTGAGGTCACCTGTCCAGGTGTTACTGAGGTCACCTGTCCAGATGTTACTGAGGTCACCTGTCCAGATGTTACTGAGGGGCACCTGTCCAGATGTTACTGAGGGTAACCTGTCCAGGTGTTACTGAGGGGCAGCTGTCCAGATGTTAGTGAGGCACCTGTCCAGGTGTTACTAAGGGTCACCTGTCCAGGTGTTACTGAGGTCACCTGCCCAGGTGTTACTGAGGTCACCTGTCCAGGTGTTACTGAGGTCACCTGTCCAGATGTTAGTGGGGCAGCTGTCCAGGTGTTACTAAGGGTCACCTGTCCAGGTGTTACTAAGGGTCACCTGTCCAGGTGTTACTGAGGTCACCTGTCCAGGTGTTACTGAGGTCACCTGTCCAGATGTTACTGAGGTCACCTGTCCAGGTGTTACTAAGGGTCACCTGTCCAGGTGTTACTGAGGTCACCTGTCCAGGTGTTACTGAGGTCACCTGTCCAGATGTTACTGAGGTCACCTGTCCAGGTGTTACTGAGGTCACCTGTCCAGATGTTACTGAGGTCACCTGTCCAGGTGTTACTGAGGTCACCTGTCCAGATGTTACTGAGAGGCACCTGTCCAGTGTTAGTGATGTCATCATCGTGTGTCCTCAGGGATGATCACAGCGGTCGGGCTCTCTAACCTGCAGCTGGTGGATTTGAACTCGTCCAGAAATCTTTTTGTTCTCGGGTTCTCGATGTTCTTCGGTCTGACTCTGCCAGCATACCTGCACACACACCCCTCCTCCATCCACACAGGTGAGGGTGTGTGTGTGTGTGTGTGTGTGTGTGTGTGTGTTAGAGACCTATAGACAATATTATTGATATTTAAACATATATTATACCAACTCCACCTGTGTGTGTGTGTGTGTGTGTGTGTTTGTGTGTGTGTGTGTGAGTGTGTGTGTGTGTATGTGTGTGTGTGTGTGTGTGTGCGTGTGTGTGTGTGTGTGTGTGTGTGTGTGTGTGTGTGTGTGTGTGTGTGTGTGTATGTGTGTGTGTGTGTGTGCGTGTGTGTGTGTGTGTGTGTGTGTGTGTGTGTGTGTGTGTGTGTGTGTGTGTGTGTGTGTGTGTTCAGGGGTTGCAGAGCTGGATCAGATCCTGACGGTTCTCTTATCTACAGAGATGTTCGTCGGAGGTTTTCTGGCTTTTTGTCTCGACAACACAATACCAGGTAACAAACAGCCACACACACACACACACACACACACACACATACACACACACACACACACCCACGCACACACAGGCACACACACACCCACACACACACACACGCACACCCACACACACACACAGGCACACACACGCACACACACACACACACCCACACACACACACACACACGCACACCCACACACACACACAGGCACACACACACACACACACACCCACACACACACACAGGCACACACACGCACACACACACACACACACACTGACTTGTGTTTTCTTCTTCGTTGGTGCAGGGTCCCGGGAGGAGCGAGGCTTGGTTCAGGGCCGATGCTCTTCCTCCTCCTCCTCCTCCTATGACCTTCCTCTGATGATGGACGCCATCAGAAGGTCCCCCCTCCTCCGCTGGCTTCCCATCAGCCCGTCCTTCAGGGGGTTCAGAGCCGCCAGCGCCAACCAATCAGAGGGGGAGGAAGGGGGAGAGGGGGAGGAGAAAGGAGAGATGAACCCTCCTGGTCCTGAGCAGGAGTCCAACCTCTGAGGCTCTGTTACATGAAGGCTCAGATTAACCCTGTTTATTGTTTACCGTTGAAATGTTTCAATGTCCCAATGTTTCAATGTCCCAATGTTTCAATGTCCCAATGTTTCAATGTCCCAATGTTTCAATGTCCAATGTTTCAATGTCCCAATGTTTCAATGTCCCAATGTTTCAATGTCCCAATGTTTAATGTCCCAATGTTTCAATGTCCCAATGTTTCAATGTCCCAATGTTTCAATGTCCCAATGTTTCAATGTCCCAATGTTTAAATGTCCCAATGTTTTAATGTCCCAATGTTTCAATGTCCCAATGTTTCAATGTCCCAATGTTTCAATGTCCCAATGTTTTAATGTCCCAATGTTTTAATGTCCCAATGTCCAATGTTTTCAATGTCCCAATGTCCCAATGTTTCAATGTCCCAATGTTTCAATGTCCCAATGTTTCAATGTCCCAATGTTTCAATGTCCCAATGTTTTAATGTCCCAATGTTTTAATGTTTAATGTTTCAATGTCCCAATGTTTCAATGTCCCAATGTTTCAATGTCCCAATGTTTCAATGTCCCAATGTTTTAATGTTTAATGTTTCAATGTCCCAATGTTTCAATGTCCCAATGTTTCAATGTCCCAATGTTTCAATGTTTAATGTTTCAATGTCCCAATGTTTCAATGTCCCAATGTTTCAATGTCCCAATGTTTCAATGTCCCAATGTTTCAATGTCCCAATGTTTCAATGTCCCAATGTTTCAATGTCCCAATGTTTCAATGTCCCAATGTTTCAATGTCCCAATGTTTTAATGTCAAGCCCAATGTTTCAATGTCCCAATGTTTCAATGTCCCAATGTTTCAATGTCCCAATGTTTCAATGTCCCAATGTTTCAATGTCCCAATGTTTCAATGTCCCAATGTTTCAATGTCCCAATGTTTTAATGTCCAATGTTTTAATGTTCCAATGTTTTAATGTTCCAATGTTTTAATGTTCATGCCATTAACACAACCCTAACCCTGACAGTTCTGCTGTGAAAGTGGCCGTGTGACCTTCACCTCACCTACCTCTATTTCGCTAACCATTGATACAAATATGCTAAATTGGCTGTGAATGAAAAGGATGTATATTTCCATCTTTGTTGTTTCAGACATGTGAGACCAGGCATGTGAAGCTAGATAGAACATCCTGAACTGTTGACCTATACACACACATTATAGATGGTGCAATAAAAGCGTAGAAGTTCCAGCCACCATGCAGAGAAGGCGCTTGTGTTTTTTGACACCGTGAGAGCGGTTACAGCGGGTGTGAAGACAATGAGGCACAGGATGCACTGAAACAAAGGGGAAAGTGGGGTTGTTCAATTTGCAAATATGCAGTTAATATATGAGACAGAATGTATTCATGTTTCTCCTCGAAACATCAATCAATCATGTAGAATATGTTCATCTTGAGGGGTTCGTTCTATCAGTCTCAATCATGAAATCAGAACAAAGTGATGTTTCTCTCTGTAACTCCGCCCGCTGAGCACATCCGTCAGCTTCTAATTATTATTTACAAATGTGTTCTTCCCAAATCAAAATGGTCGGACTCAAAACCCTACTTTTAATAGTTTAATATTTTGTTAAACTTGAACAATATGGCACTTTAATGAACAAAATGAAAAGCAGAACAAATTGCTAAAAATCTGTATTTGAAAATGTTGAAGCTTTTCTTTAAAGCCTGTGTTTCAGGTCTCAGGCTCTGAAGGACATTCCAGAACAAATGACCATATCTTCTAAAAGGGTTCAAAGAATCATCTTTTCTCTCAAAGCAAGCTGACACCTGCTGGATGGAGAAGAGTCAGAATCAGTTCAGATGGAACTCAGTGAAACCAGCTGGAGGAAGGTCGACTGAAGGGTTAGGAATCCAAAGCACAACGTCTAAAGTACCCTGAATCCAGGTTGATGCAAAACAAGTGACCTTTGACCTTTTTAGAGAGATTTAGCGAAGGTAACGTTCAGGCCGTCTGACCTCTGACCTCTGACTTCTGACCTCTGGGTCGTTTGAGAACCATCGGTTCCATTTGACCTTTTTCACCGTAAAATCATTTTATTACTTTGAATTATCACGATAGGTATTCATTCGTCCTGCCGGGGTCCCCCCTCGTTTATTTAACCAGGTGTAACCCTTGAAGATCTCTCTACAAAGTCACACACACACACACACTCTCTCTGCTCTCTACAAAGTCACACACACACACACTCACACACTCTCTGCTCTCTACAAAGTCACACACACACACACACACACTCTCTCTGCTCTCTACAAAGTCACACACACACACACACTCTCTGCTCTCTACAAAGTCACACACACACACACTCTCTCTGCTCTCTACAAAGTCACACACACACACACACTCTCTCTGCTCTCTACAAAGTCACACACACACACACTCACACACTCTCTGCTCTCTACAAAGTCACACACACACACACACTCTCTGCTCTCTACAAAGTCACACACACACACACTCTCTCTGCTCTCTACAAAGTCACACACACACACACACTCACACACTCTCTGCTCTCTACAAAGTCACACACACACACACACTCTCTGCTCTCTACAAAGTCACACACACACACTCTCTGCTCTCTACAAAGTCACACACACACACACACACTCACTCTCTGCTCTCTACAAAGTCACACATACACACACACACACACACACACTCTCTGCTCTCTACACACACACACACACACACACTCTCTGCTCTCTACAAAGTCACACACACACACACTCACTCTCTGCTCTCTACAAAGTCACACATACACACACACACACACACACACTCTCTGCTCTCTACAAAGTCAAACCCTTCTTCTTTTCCAGTTTTCGAACATGTCGCTTCTTTTGTCTTCATAGAAGGCAGCAGACATATATATATAAATATAAATACATGTATTTATGTATAGACATAACAACAAGATACTGTGTTGATACATTGTTTTTATTATTATATAGTCATTTTAAAACACGTGCTGGTGCAACATTCTGTTCATACAGGATACAAATACATTTCACATCGTTTACACTTGTGTATCATCATTTCCAGTATCTTCAGTATTTCAAAGATTACAGATAATATGTGGCTGTAGGGGGTCTCCTGTGCACGTGCAGCCCACGTGAAGCCTCAGGTGCAGCCCACGTGAAGCCTAGTGCAGCCCACGTGAAGCCTCAGGTGCAGCCCACGTGAAGCCTCAGGTGCAGCCCACGTGAAGCTCAGGTGCAGCCCACGTGAAGCCTCAGGTGCAGCCCACGTGAAGCCTCAGGTGCAGCCCACGTGAAGCCTCAGGTGCAGCCCACGTGAACCGATTGGCTGGAAGCAGGACGTGCTTCAGATCGGTTGAACCACATCGCTCGTACCACCATGGATGTGTGATAAGAGCCACATCGCCCCTCCTGCACCCGGCCGGCGACACGATGGATCAGGAGAGCTCAGACGCTCACTGATAGAGGTCGGAACATGTTTTAAGTATAAATAAATAAAAGCATAAATACAAGTAGGAATAAAAACATCAATGAACAAAAACATGAATAAGTACAGAATAAACAGCGTCCAGTGTTCCAGGGAGCTTCAGCGTGCGCGCTGCGGCTCAGCTGGAATGCAGTCGACTCACGACCGCAGGGTCTCTGGTTCAACGACTGGTCATACGTCTTTTTTATTTATTCATTAAAGCTACAGCTAAATGAGATAATGCAGTTAATAAATGTATTCTTTGATAAGGGTTAGCCTGTCTCCGGCTACAACACGGTTACGTTTATGAATATTATTAAGGAATACAAATCCCTCTTTGCGATGTGTACCAGCCTCCTTAGGCTTTTCCATCACAGTCATTACACAGGAATAAATACTATATTGTTAACATGAAAATATGATGTAATGTTCGTTGTTTAGAGTTACTAAGGCTTCACTCAATGGGAACTCGGTGTGAGATAGAGCACGAGATGTCCAGTCTGCCTGTTGTACACACTTTGACCAGCAGGGGGTTGTGTTCAGATGAAGCCTCATGAGATGAACCCTTTTGCGAACCAATTGGCTGGAAAGCTTCAAAGCGTCATGAGGCTTCATCTCGCCATCACTACAACTAAGTTTACACGGACAATATATGGAATGGTACTTACAAGATAAAGACCCTAGGATGTGAGCAAGGATTTAGTTGACAGGAAACAACCCATGTGCTCCATAGACAGCCAGAAACAGGAAACTACGGCAAGCATTTATGGACACACGGTGCAAAACCCAAAACCCTTTGCAGGCCCTGTTAAAGGGGCAGCACAGTGTGTGTATACGTGTTTGTGTGTGTGTGTGTATGTGTGTGTGTGTATACGTGTGTGTGTGTGTGTAATTTTGCGTGTGTGTGTATTGTGTTTGTTTCCCGGGGGTAACCCCTCAGGAGAAACCCCGGCTGTTGTTGTGCCGGCTGTGACGTCACGTTGCTCCGCTCTGCGCTCGTCATCATGCCGAAGCTTCAGAGCTGTGTTTCTCTTCTGAATTTGCCGAAACCAGTTTGATATCCTGAGAGCCAGGACTCAGTTTGTTTGAAACCAGTTTGATATCCTGAGAGCCAGGACTCAGTTTGTTTGAAACCAGTTTGATATCCTGAGAGCCAGGACTCAGTTTGTTTGAAACCAGTTTGATATCCTGAGAGCCAGGACTCAGTTTGTTTGAAACCAGTTTGTTACCCTGAGAGCCAGGACTCAGTTTGTTTGAAACCAGTTTGATATCCTGAGAGCCAGGACTCAGTTTGTTTGAAACCAGTTTGATATCCTGAGAGCCAGGACTCAGTTTGTTTGAAACAGTTTGATATCCTGAGAGCCAGGACTCAGTTTGTTTGAAACCAGTTTGATATCCTGAGAGCCAGGACTCAGTTTGTTTGAAACCAGTTTGATATCCTGAGAGCCAGGACTCAGTTTGTTTGAAACCAGTTTGATATCCTGAGAGCCAGGACTCAGTTTGTTTGAAACCAGTTTGATATCCTGAGAGCCAGGACTCAGTTTGTTTGAAACCAGTTTGATATCCTGAGAGCCAGGACTCAGTTTGTTTGAAACCAGTTTGATATCCTGAGAGCCAGGACTCAGTTTGTTTGAAACCAGTTTGATATCCTGAGAGCCAGGACTCAGTTTGTTTGAAACCAGTTTGATATCCTGAGAGCCAGGACTCAGTTTGTTTGAAACCAGTTTGATATCCTGAGAGCCAGGACTCAGTTTGTTTGAAACCAGTTTGATATCCTGAGAGCCAGGACTCAGTTTGTTTGAAACCAGTTTGATATCCTGAGAGCCAGGACTCAGTTTGTTTGAAACCAGTTTGATATCCTGAGAGCCAGGACTCAGTTTGTTTGAAACCAGTTTGATATCCTGAGAGCCAGGACTCAGTTTGTTTGAAACCAGTTTGATATCCTGAGAGCCAGGACTCAGTTTGTTTGAAACCAGTTTGATATCCTGAGAGCCAGGACTCAGTTTGTTTGAAACCAGTTTGATATCCTGAGAGCCAGGACTCAGTTTGTTTGAAACCAGTTTGATATCCTGAGAGCCAGGACTCAGTTTGTTTGAAACCAGTTTGATATCCTGAGAGCCAGGACTCAGTTTGTTTGAAACCAGTTTGATATCCTGAGAGCCAGGACTCAGTTTGTTTGAAACCAGTTTGATATCCTGAGAGCCAGGACTCAGTTTGTTTGAAACCAGTTTGATATCCTGAGAGCCAGGACTCAGTTTGTTTGAAACCAGTTTGATATCCTGAGAGCCTATCCTGTCACGGACCCTGCCGTGTTCTCTCTGATTACGATACGCCTACATTCATCATGTCAGCGGAGGGAGGGGGGGGGGTGTGTGGAAGAGCAGAGGGCGAGCCGTCTTCTGCCCTTCACAAGCTTCAATGTATTTACCGTGTGATTCTGAGAGCCAACACTTTGTTCAAATCAAACAAAACACCCCAACCCCGAAGAAATAGTTTTTTAGGCCCCTGATCTCCGTAGGCCCCTGATCTCCGTAGGCCCCTGATCTCCAGTAGGCCCCTGATCTCCGTAGGCCCCTGATCTCCAGAGGCCCCTGATCTCCGTAGGCCCCTGATCTCCGTAGGCCCCTGATCTCCGTAGGCCCCTGATCTCCGTAGGCCCCTGATCTCCGTAGGCCCCTGATCTCCGAGGCCCCTGGTCTCCGTAGGCCCCTGATCTCCGTAGGCCCCTGATCTCCGTAGGCCCCTGATCTCCAGAGGCCCCTGATCTCCATAGGCCCCTGATCTCCGTAGGCCCCTGATCTCCGTAGGCCCCTGATCTCCGTAGGCCCCTGATCTCCGTAGGCCCCTGATCTCCGTAGGCCCCTGATCTCCGTAGGCCCCTGATCTCCAGAGGCCCCTGATCTCCGTAGGCCCCTGATCTCCGTAGGCCCCTGATCTCCGTAGGCCCCTGATCTCCAGTAGGCCCCTGATCTCCGTAGGCCCCTGATCTCCATAGGCCCCTGATCTCCATAGGCCCCTGATCTCCGTAGGCCCCTGATCTCCGTAGGCCCCTGATCTCCATAGGCCCCTGATCTCCGTAGGCCCCTGATCTCCGTAGGCCCCTGATCTCCGTAGGCCCCTGATCTCCATAGGCCCCTGATCTCCATAGGCCCCTGATCTCCGTAGGCCCCTGATCTCCGTAGGCCCCTGATCACCGTAGGCCCCTGATCTCCGTAGGCCCCTGATCTCCGTAGACTACAGAACACCAGGGGACGGGTCAGAAGCTACAGAACACCAGGGGACGGGTCAGAAGCTGCAGAACACCAGGGGACGGGTCAGAAGCTACAGAACACAAGAGGACAGGTCAGAAGCTGCAGAACACCAGGGGACGGGTCAGAAGCTGCAGAACACCAGGGGACGGGTCAGAAGCTACAGAACACCAGGGGACGGGTCAGAAGCTACAGAACACAAGGGGACAGGGTCAGAAGCTGCAGAACACCAGGGGACGGGTCAGAAGCTGCAGAACACCAGGGGACGGGTCAGAAGCTACAGAACACAAGGGGACGGGTCAGAAGCTCCAGAACACCAGGGGACGGGTCAGAAGCTACAGAACACAAGAGGACAGGTCAGAAGCTGCAGAACACCAGGGGACGGGTCAGAAGCTGCAGAACACCAGGGGACGGGTCAGAAGCTACAGAACACAAGGGGACGGGTCAGAAGCTACAGAACACAAGAGGACAGGTCAGAACCAGAGAAGCATGACATGGGACCTGTGAGACTCCAAGCTCACTGGGGTCGAGGCTTTCTTCCACGGGGCTCGACTGCCCCACACGTCTGATCCAAACATAGCAACGTGTACCGGGGGAAATAATTATTAAAGTTATTTAACAATTGTGACATTTATTTTGAAGATGAACGATGCTCAAAGCGAGGGGGCAAAGGATACATCTGAGGGCGCAATGCCCCCTTGTGCCCTTGTCCTGATGGGGGTCTACGGGAAGTACTGTCCGTCTTTGTCCTCCAAACACATCTCATATTTACACCTGAAGAGGAACCAGTACTACAGGAAGTACTGGTTCCTCTATGTCGGTACTGCCTGGTATCCTCTATGTCGGTACTGGTTCCTCTATGTCGGTACTGGTTCCTCTATGTCGGTACTGGTTCCACTATGTCGGTACTGGTCACTCTATATTGGTACTGGTCCCTCTATGTTGGTACTGGTTCCTCTATATTGGTACTGGTTCCTCTATATTGGTACTGGTTCCTCTATGTTGGTACTGGTCCCTCTATGTTGGTACTGGTCCCTCTATATTGGTACTGGTTCCTCTATGTCGGTCCTGGTCCCTCTATGTTGGTACTGGTTCCTCTATATTGGTACTGGTTCCTCTATGTCGGTACTGGTCCCTCTATGTTGGTACTGGTCCCTCTATGTTGGTACTGGTCCCTCTATATTGGTACTGGTTCCTCTATGTTGGTCCTGGTTCCTCTATATTGGTACTGGTTCCTCTATGTCGGTACTGGTCCCTCTATGTTGGTACTGGTCCCTCTATGTTGGTACTGGTTCCTCTATATTGGTACTGGTTCCTCTATGTCGGTACTGGTCCCTCTATGTTGGTACTGGTCCCTCTATATTGGTACTGGTTCCTCTATGTCGGTACTGGTTCCTCTATGTCGGTACTGGGTCCTCTATGTCGGTACTGGTCCCTCTATATTGGTACTGGTTCCTCTATGTCGGTACTGGTTCCTCTATGTGGGTACTGGTTCCTCTATGTCGGTACTGGTTCCTCTATGTCGGTACTGGTTCCTCTATGTGGGTACTGGTTCCTCTATGTCGGTACTGGTTCCTCTATGTCGGTACTGGTTCCTCTATGTGGGTACTGGTTCCTCTATGTGGGTACTGGTTCCACTATGTGGGTACTGGTTCCTCTATGTGGGTACTGGTTCCTCTATGTCGGTACTGGTTCCTCTATGTCGGTACTGGTTCCTCTATGTGGTACTGGTTCCTCTATGTGGGTACTGGTTCCTCTATGTGGGTACTGGTTCCTCTATGTCGGTACTCGTTCCTCTATGTCGGTACTGGTTCCTCTATGTGGGTACTGGTTCCTCTATGTCGGTACTGGTTCCTCTATGTCGGTAGAGCTGCAGTAAAACACCAGAGTATACACTTCCTGTGGAAATCACTTTAATTTCTGTGTTCATTTCATAACAACATCATCCGTCATCAAAGGTTCACAAAACAAAACATCCACAGACCTGAAGAAGGTCCCTGTGATTGGTCAGAGAGTGTAGGAGGGGTCAGGGTCCCTGTGATTGGTCAGAGAGCGTAGGGGGGGTCAGGGTCCCTGTGATTGGTCAGAGAGCGTAGGGGGGGGTCAGGGTCCCTGTGATTGGTCAGAGAGGGTAGGAGGGGTCAGGGTCCCTGTGATTGGTCAGAGAGCGTAGGGGGGGTCAGGGTCCCCGTGATTGGTCAGAGAGCGTAGGGGGGGTCAGGGTCCCTGTGATTGGTCAGAGAGCGTAGGGGGGGTCAGGGTCCCTGTGATTGGTCAGAGAGCGTAGGGGGGGTCAGGGTCCCCTGTGATTGGTCAGAGAGCGTAGGGGGGGTCAGGGTCCCTGTGATTGGTCAGAGAGCGTAGGGGGGGTCAGGGTCCCTGTGATTGGTCAGAGAGCGTAGGGGGGGTCAGGGTCCCTGTGATTGGTCAGAGAGCGTAGGGGGGGTCAGGGTCCCTGTGATTGGTCAGAGAGCGTAGGGGGGTCAGGGTCCCTGTGATTGGTCAGAGAGCGTAGGGGGGGTCAGGGTCCCTGTGATTGGTCAGAGAGCGTAGGGGGGGTCAGGGTCCCTGTGATTGGTCAGAGAGCGTAGGGGGGGTCAGGGTCCCTGTGATTGGTCAGAGAGCGTAGGGGGGGTCAGGGTCCCTGTGATTGGTCAGAGAGCGTAGGGGGGTCAGGGTCCCTGTGATTGGTCAGAGAGCGTAGGGGGGTCAGGGTCCCTGTGATTGGTCAGAGAGCATAGGGGGGGTCAGGGTCCCTGTGATTGGTCAGAGAGCGTAGGGGGGGGTCAGGGTCCCTGTGATTGGTCAGAGAGCGTAGGGGGGGTCAGGGTCCCTGTGATTGGTCAGAGAGCGTAGGGGGGTCAGGGTCCCTGTGATTGGTCAGAGAGCGTAGGGGGGGTCAGGGTCCCTGTGATTGGTCAGAGAGCGTAGGGGGGGTCAGGGTCCCTGTGATTGGTCAGAGAGCGTAGGGGGGTCAGGGTCCCTGTGATTGGTCAGAGAGCGTAGGGGGGGGTCAGGGTCCCTGTGGTTGGTCAGAGCATAGGGGGGGTCAGGGTCCCGTGTGATTGGTCAGAGCGTGGGGGGGTCAGGGTCCATGTGATTGGTCAGAGAGCATTGAGGCCACTCCCCTCTGCCTCCTTCAGTTATTTTAAAGCCACGCCCTCTGTTGTGACCACGCCCTCTTTCAAAGCCACGCCTTCTTCTGGTTGGAGAGGGGCGAGATTTGTTTCCGACCTGAACAAAAACATTTATATAAGCAGGGATGCTAACACAGCTAACTCTGTTAACAAAGCTAACAGGGATATATATACGCTTTCAGAGCTAATAAGGCTAACTCTGTTAACAAAGCTAACAGGGATATATATACGCTTTCAGAGCTAATAAGGCTAACTCTGTTAACAAAGCTAACAGGGATATATATACGCTTTCAGAGCTAATAAGGCTAACTCTGTTAACAAAGCTAACAGGGATATATATACGCTTTCAGAGCTAATAAGGCTAACTCTGTTAACAAAGCTAACAGGGATATATATACGCTTTCAGAGCTAATAAGGCTAACTCTGTTAACAAAGCTAACAGGGATATATATACGCTTTCAGAGCTAATAAGGCTAACTCTGTTAAACAAAGCTAACAGGGATATATATACGCTTTCAGAGCTAATAAGGCTAACTCTGTTAACAAAGCTAATAGGGATATATATACGCTTTCAGAGCTAATAAGGCTAACTCTGTTAACAAAGCTAACAGGGATATATATACGCTTTCAGAGCTAATAAGGCTAACTCTGTTAACAAAGCTAACAGGGATATATATACGCTTTCAGAGCTAATAAGGCTAACTCTGTTAACAAAGCTAACAGGGATATATATACGCTTTCAGAGCTAATAAGGCTAACTCTGTTAACAAAGCTAACAGGGATATATATACGCTTTCAGAGCTAATAAGGCTAACTCTGCTAACAAAGCTAACAGGGATATATATACGCTTTCAGAGCTAATAAGGCTAACTCTGTTAACAAAGCTAACAGGGATATATATACGCTTTCAGAGCTAATAAGGCTAACTCTGTTAACAAAGCTAACAGGGATATATATACGCTTTCAGAGCTAATGAGGCTAACTCTGTTAACAAAGCTAACAGGGATATATATACGCTTTCAGAGCTAATAAGGCTAACTCTGTTAACAAAGCTAACAGGGATATATATACGCTTTCAGAGCTAATAAGGCTAACTCTGTTAACAAAGCTAACAGGGATATATATACGCTTTCAGAGCTAATAAGGCTAACTCTGTTAACAAAGCTAACAGGGATATATATACGCTTTCAGAGCTAATAAGGCTAACTCTGTTAACAAAGCTAACAGGGATATATATATACGCTTTCAGAGCTAATAAGGCTAACTCTGTTAACAAAGCTAACAGGGATATATATACGCTTTCAGAGCTAATAAGGCTAACTCTGTTAACAAAGCTAACAGGGATATATATACGCTTTCAGAGCTAATAAGGCTAACTCTGTTAACAAAGCTAACAGGGATATATATACGCTTTCAGAGCTAATAAGGCTAACTCTGTTAACAAAGCTAACAGGGATATATATACGCTTTCAGAGCTAATAAGGCTAACTCTGTTAACAAAGCTAACACCGATGACCCCGTCCCGGCTGATAATGCTCACAAAGGTTATACTGACAATGCTGGCACTGCTAACGCTAGCACAGCTGATTCAGCTATCTTACAGAGCGACTAATTAAGCTGCTAGCCGTTAGCTTACCCGTTCTCCTCCACGTCTTCGATGGTGTCGGGCAGCGGCTTGTTGAGCGTCTCCGGCAGGAAGCAGGCGAAGACGCTGGCTAACACCGCCGCCCCCCCCGTAAACAAGACTGGGCAGAGCAGGGAGTACCTGGGAAATGCAGTCCATCAGAAGAGTTAGCATGAATTACGTAGGAAGGGGGAGATGTATCTGATTCCTGGACGGACTTATAAACATGGAACAAACACAACACACAACAACACAACAACAACAACACACAACAACAACAATAATGATAACATGTTCAACGAGAGACCTCATCAAGGATCAGGACCGCGGGCGCCGCCATGCTGCCGACCCTCGCCATGGTGGAAACAAAGCCCATCCCTGTCTGCCTGCACACACACACACACACATACACACACAAACACACACACATACAGACAAACACACACATACAGAGATGATGCATGGCTGTGTAATGTATGTATACTGTATATATGTATTTATATATGTACTGGGGCTCACCTGAGCACGGTGGGGTACAGCTCACCTGTGTATAGGTACACGGTGGTGAAGGAGGCCGAGGTGAAGCCTTTACCCAGACAGGCCAGCGTGGTGCGAACCGTCTGCATGTCTGTGGGGGGAGTACACCTGTCTCTCACACCTCAGTACACTGTGTGTGTGTGTGTGTGTGTGTGTGTGTGTGTGTGTGTGTGTGTGTGTGTGTGTGTGTGTGTGTGTGTGTGTGTGTGTGTGTGTGTGTGTGTGTAGTGTGTGTGCGTGTGTGTGTGTGTGTGTGTGTGTGTGTGTGTGTGTGTGTGTGTGTGTGTGTGTGTGTGTGTGTGTGTGTGTGTTACCTGCAGGGACCAGAATGTTGGCGAAGATGAATAGGGCGGAGACGAACAGGCAGGTGGCCTGAGAGACGCGTCTCCCCAGGTAACTAAGCATTCCCAGAGCCAACAGCTTGGCGGGAAAATCCATGGCCCCGAAGATCAGCTGGATCTGGTAGATACTCACCTGGACAGGTGAGACAGGTGGGATGGAGACAGGTGAGACAGGTGGGATGGAGACAGGTGAGACAGGTGGGCAGGTGGACAGAGACAGGTGAGACAGGAGGACAGGTGGGACAGGAGACAGGTGAGACAGTGGGAGGAGCAGGTGGGACAGTGGGAGCAGGAACAGGTGAGACAGGTGGGATGGAGGCAGGTGAGACAGGGTGGGGGACAGGGAAACAGGTGGGATAGAGGCAGGTGAGACAGGAGGACAGGTGGGACAGGAACAGGTGAGACAGGTGGGATGGAGGCAGGTGGGCACAGGAACAGGTGGTATAAGAGACAGGTGAGACAGGAGGACAGGTGGGACAGGAACAGGTGAGACAGGTGGGATGGAGGCAGGTGGGACAGGTGGGACAGGAACAGGTGAGACAGGTGGGATGGAGGCAGGTGAGACAGGAGGACAGGTGGTACAGAGGACAGGTGGGACAGGAGACAGGTGAGAGACAGGTGGGACAGGAACAGGTGAGACATGTATGTCTCGATGTCTCTTTAGTGAAAACATTCAGAGAGCAACAAGAAGTGTTAGCTTAGCTTACATGTAGCATCAGTGCTAATCATGTGACTCACCCCAAACTTCTGCAGGTCCATCGCCAGACCATAATACGCAAAGCTGGTGGCAAACCTGCAGGATGACATCACTTCAGACGGGCATGACTATATGTACATGGATATAGAGCTATATAAATACATCATGTGAAATACATCATGTAGAAATACATCATGTGAAATACATCATGTAGAAATATATCATGTAGAAATACATCATGTGAAAACATCATGTGAAATACATCATGTAGAAATACATCATGTGAAATACATCATGTGAAATACATCATGTAGAAATACATCATGTAGAAATATATCATGTAGAAATATATCATGTAGAAATATATCATTTAGAAATACATCATGTGAAATACATCATGTAGAAATACATCATGTGAAATACATCATGTAGAAATATATCATGTGAAATATATCATGTAGATATATATCATGTAGAAATATATCATGTAGAAATATATCATGTAGAAATATATCATGTAGAAATACATCATGTAGAAATACATCATGTAGAAATATATCATGTAGAAATACATCATGTAGAAATATATCATGTAGAAATATATCATGTGAAATATATCATGTAGATATATATCATGTAGAAATATATCATGTGAAATATATCATGTAGATATATATCATGTAGAAATATATCATGTATAAATACATCATGTAGAAATACATCATGTGAAATACATCATGTAGAAATATATCATGTAGAAATACATCATGTAGAAATATATCATGTAGAAATACATCATGTAGAAATATATCATGTAGAAATATATCATGTAGAAATACATCATGTAGAAATATATCATGTAGAAATATATCATGTAGAAATACATCATGTAGAAATATATCATGTAGAAATATATCATGTAGAAATACATCATGTAGAAATATATCATGTAGAAATATATCATGTAGAAATATATCATGAAGAAATATATCATGTGAAATATATCATGTAGAAATATATCATGTAGAAATATATCATGTGAAATATATCATGTAGAAATATATCATGTAGAAATATATCATGTATAAATACATCATGTGAAATATATCATGTAGAAATATATCATGTGAAATATATAATGTAGATATAGATCATGTAGAAATATATCATGTAGAAATATATCATGTAGAAATATATCATGTGAAATATATCATGTAGAAATATATCATGTGAAATATATCATGTAGAAATATATCATGTAGATATATATCATGTAGAAATATATCATGTAGAAATATATCATGTAGAAATATATCATGTAGAAATATATCATGTGAAATATATAATGTAGATATATATCATGTAGAAATATATCATGTAGAAATATATCATGTAGAAATACATCATGTAGAAATATATCATGTAGATATATATCATGTAGAAATACATCATGTAGAAATATATCATGTAGATATATATCATTTAGAAATACATCATGTAGAAATATATCATGTAGATATATATCATGTAGAAATACATCATGTAGAAATATATCATGTAGATATATATCATGTAGAAATATATCATGTAGAAATATATCATGTAGAAATATATCATGTAGAAATACATCATGTAGAAATATATCATGTAGATATATATCATGTAGAAATATATCATGTAGAAATACATCATGTAGAAATATATCATGTAGATATATATCATGTAGAAATATATCATGTAGAAATACATCATGTAGAAATATATCATGTAGAAATATATCATGTAGAAATATATCATGTAGAATATATATCATGTAGATATATCATCTGTGTAAACACACTGCTGCTATCTGACATGTGTATCTGTGAAAAAGCTTCATATTGTTTCTCTCAGCTGGTAGCAGAACCCTGAAGTGTGTTACAGGTGTGTGTGTGTGTGTGTGTGTGTGTGTGTGTGTGTGTGTGTGTGTGTGTGTGTGTGTGGGTGTGGGTGGGTGTGGGTGTGGGTGTGTGTGTGTGTGTGTGTGTGTGTGTGTGTGGGTGTGGGTGTGTGTGTGTGTGTGTGTGTGTGTGTGTGTGTGGGTGTGTGTGTTTATGGTGTGTGTGTGTGTGTGTGTGTGTGTTAAGGGAGGTGTGTGTGTTAATGAGGGTGTGTGTGTGTGTTTGTGTGTGTGTGTGTGTGTGTGTATGTTAATGAGGGTGTGTGTGTTAATGAAGGTGTGTGTGTGTTAATGAGGGTGTGTGTGTGTTACAGGTATGTGTGTGTGTGTGTGTTAATGAGGGTGTGTATGTGCAAATGAAGGTGTGTGTGTGTGTGTGTGTGTGTGTGTGTGTGTGTGTGTGTGTGTTACAGGTGTGTGTGTGTGTGTGTGTGTGTTAATGAGGGTGTGTGTGTTAATGAAGGTGTGTGTGTGTTAATGAGGGTGTGTGTGTGTTACAGGTGTGTGTGTGTTAATGAGGGTGTGTATGTGCTAATGAAGGTGTGTGTGTGTGTGTGGTGTGTGTGTGTGGTGTGTGTGTGTGTTAATGAGGGTGTGTGTGTGTGTTAATGACGGTGTGGGTGTGTGTGTGTGTGTTACAGGTGTGGGTGTGTGTGTGTGTTACAGGTGTGTATGTGTGTGTGTGTGTGTTAATGAAGGTGTGTGTGTGTTAATGAGGGTGTGTGTGTTGCAGGTGTGTATGTATTAAAGAGGGTGTGTGTGTTAATGAGGGTGTGTGTGTGTTAATGAGGGTGTGTATGTGTTAATGTGTGTGTGTGTGTGTGTGTGTGTGTGTGTGTTAGTGTGTGTGTGAGTGTGTGTGTGTGTGTTAATGAGGGTGTGTGTGTGTTAATTAAGATGTGTGTGTTAATGAAGGTGTGTGTGTGTGTTAATGAGGGTGTGTGTGTTAATGAAGATGTGTGTGTGTGTTAATGAGGTTGTGTGTGTGTGTGTGTGTTACTGAGGTTGTGTGTGTGTGATAATGAAGGAGTGTGTGTGTTAATGAGGGTGTGTGTGTGTTAATGAGGGCGTGTGTGTGTGTGTGTGTGTGTTAATGAGGGTGTGTGTGTGTGTGTTAATGACGGTGTGGGTGTGTGTGTGTGTGTGTTACAGGTGTGTGTGTGTGTGTGTGTGTGTGTTACAGGTGTGTATGTGTGTGTGTGTGTGTTAATGAAGGTGTGTGTGTGTGTTAATGAGGGTGTGTGTGTTGCAGGTGTGTATGTATTAAAGAGGGTGTGTGTGTTAATGAGGGTGTGTGTGTGTTAATGAGGGTGTGTATGTGTTAATGTGTGTGTGTGTGTGTGTTAGTGTGTGTGTGTGTGAGTGTGTGTGTGTGTGTTAATGAGGGTGTGTGTGTGTTAATTAAGATGTGTGTGTTAATGAAGGTGTGTGTGTGTGTTAATGAGGGTGTGTGTGTTAATGAAGATGTGTGTGTGTGTGTTAATGAGGTTGTGTGTGTGTGTGTGTGTGTGTTACTGAGGTTGTGTGTGTGTGATAATGAAGGAGTGTGTGTGTTAATGAGGGTGTGTGTGTGTTAATGAGGGCGTGTGTGTGTGTTAATGAGGGCGTGTGTGTGTTAATGAGGGCGTGTGTGTGTGTTAATGAGGGTGTGTGTGTGTTAATGAGGGCGTGTGTGTGTGTTAATGAGGGTGTGTGTGTTAATGAAGGTGTGTGTGTGTTAATGAGGGCGTGTGTGTGTGTTAATGAGGGCGTGTGTGTGTTAATGAGGGTGTGTATGTTAATGAGGGTGTGTATGTGTGTTTGTGTTAATGAGGGTGTGTGTGTGTGTTAATGAGGGTGTGTGTGTGTTAATGAGGGTGTGTGTGTGTGTGTGTTAATGAGGGCGTGTGTGTGTTAATGAGGGTGTGTGTGTGTTAATGAGGGTGTGTGTGTTAATGAGGGTGTGTGTGTGTTAATGAGGGTGTGTGTGTGTGTTAATGAGGTGTGTGTGTGTGTTAATGAGGGTGTGTGTGTTAATGAGGGTGTGTGTGTGTTAATGAGGGTGTGTGTGTGTTTGAAGGTGTGTGGTGTGTGTGTGTTAATGAGGGTGTGTGTGTGTGTGTAATGAGGGTGTGTGTGTGTTAATGAGGTGTGTGTGTGTTAATGAGGGTGTGTGTGTGTTAATGAGGGTGTGTGTGTGTTAATGAGGTGTGTGTGTGTGTTAATGAGGGTGTGTGTGTGTTAATGAGGGTGTGTGTGTGTTAATGAGGGTGTGTGTGTTAATGAGGTGTGTGTGTGTGTTAATGAGGGTGTGTGTGTTAATGAGGGTGTGTGTGTTAATGAGGGTGTGTGTGTTAATGAGGTGTGTGTGTGTGTGTAATGAGGGTGTGTGTGTTAATGAGGGTGTGTGTGTGTGTTAATGAGGGTGTGTGTGTGTGTGTTAATGAGGGTGTGTGTGTGTGTTAATGAGGGTGTGTGTAATGAGGTGTGTGTGTGTTAATGAGGGGTGTGTGTGTTAATGAGGTGTGTGTGTGTGTGTGTGTTAATGAGGGTGTGTGTGTGTTAATGAGGGTGTGTGTGTGTGTGTGTGTTAATGAGGGTGTGTGTGTGTGTGTTAATGAGGGTGTGTGTGTGTTAATGAGGTGTGTGTGTTAATGAAGGTGTGTGTGTGTTAATGAGGGTGTGTGTGTGAGTGTGTGTGTGTTAATGAGGTGTGTGTGTGTGTTATGAGGTTGTGTGTGTGTGTTAATGAGGGTGTGTGTGTGTTAATGAGGGTGTGTGTGTTCATGAGGTGTGTGTGTGTGTTAATAAGGTGTGTGTGTTAATGAGGTGTGTGTGTTAATGAGGGTGTGTGTGTTAATGAGGTTGTGTGTGTGTGTTAATGAAGGTGTGTGTGTTAATGAGGTGTGTGTGTGTTAATGAAGGTGTGTGTGTTAATGAGGTTGTGTGTGTGTGTTTATGAAGGTGTGTGTGTGTGTAATGAGGGTGTGTGTGTGTTAATGAGGTGTGTGTTAATGAGGTGTGTGTGTGTGTTAATGAGGGTGTGTGTGTTAATGAGGGTGTGTGTGTTAATGAGGGTGTGTGTGTGTTAATGAGGTGTGTGTGTGTGTTAATGAAGGTGTGTGTGTGTTAATGAGGGTATGTGTGTTAATGAGGGTGTGTGTGTGTGTTAATGAGGTGTGTGTGTTAATGAGGGGTGTGTGTGTTAATGTGGTGTGTGTGTGTGTTAATGATGGCGTGTGTGTGTGTTAATGAGGGTGTGTGTGTGTGTTAATGAGGTGTGTGTGTTAATGAGGTTGTGTGTGTGTGTTAATGTAAGGTGTGTGTGTGTGTGTTAATTAAGGTGTGTGTGTGTTAATGAAGGTGTGTGTGTAATGAGGTGTGTGTGTGTGTTAATGAAGGTGTGTGTGTGTTAATGAGGGTGTGTGTGTTAATGAGGGTGTGTGTGTGTGTTAATGAGGGTGTGTGTGTTAATGAGGGCGTGTGTGTGTTAATGAGGGTGTGTGTGTGTTAATGAGGGTGTGTGTGTTAATGAGGGTGTGTGTGTATGAGGGTGTGTGTGTTAATGAGGTGTGTGTGTGTTAATGAGGGCGTGTGTGTGTTAATGAGGGTGTGTGTGTGTTAATGAGGGTGTGTGTGTTAATGAGGTGTGTGTGTTAATGAGGTGTGTGTGTGTTAATGAGGGTGTGTGTGTGTGTTAATGAGGGTGTGTGTGTGTTAATGAGGGTGTGTGTTAATGAGGGTGTGTGTGTGTTAATGAGGGCGTGTGTGTGTTAATGAGGGTGTGTGTGTGTGTGTGTTAATGAGGGGTGTGTGTGTTAATGAGGGTGTGTGTGTGTGTTAATGAGGGTGTGTGTGTGTGTGTTAATGAGGGTGTGTGTGTGTTAATTAGGTGTGTGTGTTAATGAGGTGTGTGTGTGTTAATGAGGGTGTGTGTGTTAATGAAGGTGTGTGTGTGTGTTAATGAGGTGTGTGTGTGTTAATGAGGTTGTGTGTGTGTGTTAATGAGGGTGTGTGTGTGTTAATGAGGGTGTGTGTGTGTTCATGAGTTGTGTGTGTGTGTGTTAATTAAGGTGTGTGTGTTAATTAAGGTGTGTGTGTTAATGAGGGTGTGTGTGTTAATGAGGTTGTGTGTGTGTGTGTTAATTAAGGTGTGTGTGTTAATTAAGGTGTGTGTGTGTTAATGAAGGTGTGTGTGTTAATGAGGTTGTGTGTGTGTGTTTATGAAGGTGTGTGTGTGTGGTAATGAGGGTGTGTGTGTGTTAATGAGGGTGTGTGTTAATGAAGGTGTGTGTGTTAATGAGGGTGTGTGTGTTAATGAGGGTGTGTGTTAATGAGGGTGTGTGTGTGTTAATGAGGGTGTGTGTGTGTGTTAATGAAGGTGTGTGTGTGTTAATGAGGGTATGTGTGTTAATGAGGGTGTGTGTGTGTGTTAATGTGTGTGTGTGTGTGTGTTAATGATGGCGTGTGTGTGTGTTAATGAGGGTGTGTGTGTGTGTTAATGAGGTTGTGTGTGTTAATGAGGTTGTGTGTGTGTGTGTGTTAATTAGGTGTGTGTGTGTGTGTTTGTTAATTAAGGTGTATGTGTGTGTTAATGAAGGTGTGTGCTAATGAGGTTGTGTGTGTGTGTTAATGAAGGTGTGTGTATGTGTTAATGAGGGCGTGTGTGTGTTAATGAGGGCGTGTGTGTGTGTGTTAATGAGGGTGTGTGTGTGTTAATGAGGGCGTGTGTGTGTTAATGAGGGTGTGTGTGTGTTAATGAGGGTGTGTGTGTGTTAATGAGGGTGTGTGTGTGTGTTAATGAGGGTGTGTGTGTTAATGAGGATGTGTGTGTGTGTGGGTGTGTGTGTGTGTTAATGAGTGTGTGTGTGTGTGTGTGTGTGTGTGTTAATGAGGGTGTGTGTGTTAATGAGGGTGTGTGTGTGTTAATGTGTGTGTGTGTTAATGAGGGCGTGTGTGTGTGTTAATGAGGGTGCGTGTGTGTGTGTGTGTGTGTGTGTGTTAATGAGGGTGTGTGTGTGTTAATGAAGGTGTGTGTGTGTGTTACAGGTGTGTGTGTGTGTGTGTGTGTGTGTGTTACAGGTGTATGTGTGTGTGTGTGTTAATGAGGTGTGTGTGTGTTAATGAGGGTGTGTGTGTTACAGGTGTGTATGTATTAAAGAGGGTGTGTGTGTGTTAATGAGGGTGTGTATGTGTTAATGTGTGTGTGTGTGTGTGTGTGTGTGTGTGTGTTAGTGTGTGTGTGAGTGTGTGTGTGTGTGTTAATGAGGGTGTGTGTGTGTTAATTAGATGTGTGTGTTAATGAAGGTGTGTGTGTGTGTTAATGAGGGTGTGTGTGTTAATGAAGATGTGTGTGTGTGTTAATGAGGTTGTGTGTGTGTGTGTGTGTGTGTTACTGAGGTGTGTGTGTGTGATAATGAGGAGTGTGTGTGTTAATGAGGGTGTGTGTGTGTGTTAATGAGGGCGTGTGTGTGTGTTAATGAGGGCGTGTGTGTGTTAATGAGGGCGTGTGTGTGTGTTAATGAGGGTGTGTGTGTGTTAATGAGGGGTGTGTGTTAATGAGGGTGTGTGTGTTAATGAGGTGTGTGTGTGTGTTAATGAGGGCGTGTGTGTGTGTTAATGAGGGCGTGTGTGTGTTAATGAGGGTGTGTATGTTAATGAGGGTGTGTATGTGTGTTGTGTTAATGAGGGTGTGTGTGTGTGTTAATGAGGGTGTGTGTGTGTTAATGAGGGTGTGTGTGTGTGTGTGTTAATGAGGGGTGTGTGTGTTAATGAGGGTGTGTGTGTGTTAATGAGGGTGTGTGTGTTAATGAGGGTGTGTGTGTGTGTTAATGAGGGTGTGTGTGTGTGTGTTAATGAGGGCGTGTGTGTGTTAATGAGGGTGTGTGTGTTAATGAGGGTGTGTGTGTGTTAATGAGGGTGTGTGTGTGTTAATGAGGGTGTGTGTGTGTGTTAATGAGGGTGTGTGTGTGTTAATGAGGTGTGTGTGTGTTAATGAGGGTGTGTGTGTGTTAATGAGGGCGTGTGTGTGTGTGTTAATGAGGGTGTGTGTGTGTTAATGAGGGCGTGTGTGTGTTAATGAGGGTGTGTGTGTTAATGAAGGTGTGTGTGTGTGTTAATGAGGGTGTGTGTGTTAATGAGGGTGTGTATGTTAATGAGGGTGTGTGTGTGTGTGTGTGTTAATGAGGGTGTGTGTGTTAATGAGGGTGTGTGTGTGTGTTAATGAGGGTGTGTGTGTGTGTTAATGAGGGTGTGTGTGTGTTAATGAGGGTGTGTGTTAATGAGGGTGTGTGTGTGTTAATGAGGGCGTGTGTGTGTTAATGAGGGTGTGTGTGTGTGTGTGTTAATGAGGGCGTGTGTGTGTTAATGAGGGTGTGTGTGTGTGTGTGTGTGTTAATGAGGGTGTGTGTGTGTGTGTGTTAATGAGGGTGTGTGTGTGTGTTAATTAAGGTGTGTGTGTTAATGAAGGTGTGTGTGTGTTAATGAGGGTGTGTGTGTTAATGAAGGTGTGTGTGTGTGTTAATGAGGTTGTGTGTGTGTGTGTTACTGAGGTTGTGTGTGTGTGTGTTAATGAGGGTGTGTGTGTGTTAATGAGGGTGTGTGTGTGTTCATGAGGTTGTGTGTGTGTGTGTTAATTAGGTGTGTGTGTTAATTAAGGTGTGTGTGTTAATGAGGGTGTGTGTGTTAATGAGGTTGTGTGTGTGTGTTAATTAAGGTGTGTGTGTTAATTAAGGTGTGTGTGTGTGTGTTAATGAAGGTGTGTGTGTTAATGAGGTTGTGTGTGTGTGTTTATGAAGGTGTGTGTGTGTGGTAATGAGGGTGTGTGTGTTAATGAGGGTGTGTGTTAATGAAGGTGTGTGTGTGTGTGTTAATGAGGGTGTGTGTGTTAATGAGGGTGTGTGTGTGTTAATGAGGGTGTGTGTGTGTGTTAATGAGGGTGTGTGTGTAATGAAGGTGTGTGTGTGTTAATGAGGGTATGTGTGTTAATGAGGGTGTGTGTGTGTGTTAATGAGAGTGTGTGTGTTAATGAGGGCGTGTGTGTGTTAATGTGTGTGTGTGTGTGTCAATGATGGCGTGTGTGTGTGTTAATGAGGGTGTGTGTGTGTGTTAATGAGGTTGTGTGTGTTAATGAGGTTGTGTGTGTGTGTGTGTGTTAATTAAGGTGTGTGTGTGTGTGTTTGTTAATTAAGGTGTATGTGTGTGTTAATGAAGGTGTGTGTGCTAATGAGGTTGTGTGTGTGTTAATGAGGGCGTGTGTGTGTTAATGAGGGTGTGTGTGTGTTAATGAGGGCGTGTGTGTGTTAATGAGGGTGTGTGTGTGTTAATGAGGGTGTGTGTGTGTTAATGAGGGTGTGTGTGTGGTGTTAATGAGGGTGTGTGTGTGTTAATGAGGGTGTGTGTGTGTGGGTGTGTGTGTGTTAATGAGTGTGTGTGTGTGTGTGTGTTAATGAGGGTGTGTGTGTTAATGAGGGTGTGTGTGTGTTAATGTGTGTGTGTGTTAATGAGGGGTGTGTGTGTGTTAATGAGGGTGCTGTGTGTGTGTGTGTGTGTGTGTGTGTGTGTGTGTGTTAATGAGGGTGTGTGTGTGTTAATGAAGGTGTGTGTGTGTGTTACAGGTGTGTGTGTGTGTGTGTTACAGGTGTGTGTGTGTGTGTTAATGAAGGTGTGTGTGTGTTAATGAGGTGTGTGTGTGTTAATGAGGGTGTGTGTGTGTTAATGAGTGTGTGTGTGTGTGTGATGTGTGTGTGTGTGTGTGTGGTGTGTGTGTGTGTGTTAGTGTGTGTGTGTGTGTTAATGAGGGTGTGTGTGTGTTAATTAGGTGTGTGTGTTAATGAAGGTGTGTGTGTGTGTTAATGAAGGTGTGTGTGGTGTTAATGAGGTTGTGTGTGTGTGTTAATGAGGTGTGTGTGTGTTAATGAGGGTGTGTGTGTGTTAATGAGTGTGTGTGTGGTGTGTGTTAATTAAGGGTGTGTGTGTGTGTGTTAATGAGGTGTGTGTGTTAATGAGGGTGTGTGTGTTAATGAGGTTGTGTGTGTGTGTGTGTGTTAATTAAGGTGTGTGTGTTAATTAGGTGTGTGTGTGTGTTAATGAAGGTGTGTGTGTTAATGAGGTTGTGTGTGTGTTTGAAGGTGTGTGTGTGTGGTAATGAGGGTGTGTGTGTGTTAATGAGGGTGTGTGTTAATGAAGGTGTGTGTGTGTGTTAATGAGGGTGTGTGTGTTAATGAGGGTGTGTGTTTATGAGGGTGTGTGTGTGTTAATGAGGGTGTGTGTGAGGTGTGTGTTAATGAGGGTGTGTGTGTGTTAATGAGGGTGTGTGTGTGTGTTAATGAGTGTGTGTGTGTTAATGAGGGCGTGTGTGTGTGTTAATGTGTTGTGTGTGGTGTTTGTTATGATGGCGTGTGTGTGTGGTTAATGAGGGTGTGTGTGTGTGTTAATGAGGTTGTGGTGTGTTATGAGGTTGTGTGTGTGTGTGTTAATGGTGTGTGTGTGTGTGTTGAATGAGGGTGTGTGTGGTAATGGGGTGTGTGTGATGGGGTGTGTGTGTGTTTAATGAGGGTGTGTGTGTGTGTGTGTGTATGAGGGCGTGTGTGTGTGTGTTATGAGGGTGTGTGTGGGTGTTATGAGGGGTGTGTGTGTTAATGAGGGGTGTGTGTGTGTTAATGAGGGTGGGGTGTGTGTTATGGGGGTGTGTGTGTGGTGTAAGTGGTGTGTGTGTGTGTGGTGTTAGTGTGTGTGTGTGTGGGTGGTGGTGGTGTGTGGTGGGTGTTGTTAATGAGGTGTGTGTGTGTGATGAGGGTGTGTGTGTGTAATGAGGTGTGTGTGTGTGGTTGTGTGTGGGTTGTGTGTGTGTGTGAGTGTGTGTGTGTGTTAAGGTGTGTGTGTGTGTGTGTGTATGAGGTGTGTGTGTGTTAGTGTGGTGTGTGTGTGTGTGTGTGTTGTGTGTGTGTGTTAATGAGGTGTGTGGTGTGTGTTATGAGGTGTGTGTGTGTGTTGAAGGTGTGTGTGGTGTGTTAATGAGGGTGTGTGTGTGTAATGAGGTGTGTGTGTTTGGTGTGTGTGTTTAAGGTGTGTGTGTGTTAATGAGGGTGTGTGTGTGTTATGAGGTGTGTGTGTTGATGGGTTGTGTGTGTGTGTTATGAGGTGTGTGTGTGTTAAGGGTGTGTGTTGTGGGTGTGTGTGTGTTTAAATGAGGGTGGTGTGTTAATGAGTGTGTGTGTGTGTTAATAAGGTGTGTGTGTTAATGAGGTGTGTGTGTGTGTTAATGAGGGTGTGTGTGTTAATGAGGGTGTGTGTGTGTTAATGAGGGTGTGTGTGTGTTAATGTGGGTGTGTGTGTTAATGAGGGTGTGTGTGTGTTAATGAGGGTGTGTGTGTGTTAATGAGGGTGTGTGTGTGTGTGTTAATGAGGGTGTGTGTGTGTTAATGAGGGTGTGTGTGTTAATGAGGGTGTGTGTGTGTGTGTTAATGAGGGTGTGTGTGTGTTAATGAGGGTGTGTGTGTGTTAATGAGGGGTGTGTGTGTTAATGAGGGTGTGTGTGTGTTAATGAGGGTGTGTGTGTGTGTTAATGAGGTGTGTGTGTGTTAATGAGTGGTGTGTGTGTGTGTGTTAATGAGGGTGTGTGTGTGTTAATGAGGGTGTGTGTGTGTTAATGAGGTGTGTGTGTGTTAATGAGGGTGTGTGTGTTAATGAGGTGTGTGTGTGTGTGTGTGTGTGTGTGTGTGTGTGTGTGTGTTAAGGTGTGTGTGTGTGTGTGTGTATGAGGTGTGTGTGTGTTAATGAGGGTGTGTGTGTGTGTGTGTTTAAGAGGGTGTGTGTGTTATGAGGGTGTGTGTGTGTGTGTGAGTGGTGTGTGTGTGTTAATGAGGGTGTGTGTGTGTTAATGAGGGTGTGTGTGTGTTAATGAGGGTGTGTGTGTGGTGTGTGTGTGTGAATGAGGGTGTGTGTGTGTTAATGAGGTGTGTGTGTGTGTGTGTGTGTGTGTGTGTGTATGGTGTGTGTGTGTGTGTTAATGAGGTGTGTGTGTGTGTTAATGAGGGTGTGTGTGTGTTAATGAGGGTGTGTGTGTGTGTGTGTATGAGTGTGTGTGTGTGTGTTAATGAGGGTGTGTGTGTGTGTGTGTGGTGTGTGTATGAGGTGTGTGTGTGTGTGTGTGTGTGTGTTATGAGGTGTGTGTGTGGTGTGTGTGTGTGTGTTTAATGAGGTGTGTGTGTGTGTGTGTGTTAATGGGGTGTGTGTGTGTTATGAGGTGTGTGTGTGTGTGTGATGAGGGTGTGTGTGTGTGTATGAGGTGTGTGTGTGTGTAATGAGGTGTGTGTGTGTGTGTTAATGAGGGGTGTGTGTGTGTGTTATGAGGTGTGTGTGTGTGTGTGTGTGTATGAGGTGTGTGTGTGTGTGTGTGTGGGTGTGTGTGTTAATGAGGGTGTGTGTGTGTGTGTGTGTGTGTGGTGTGTGTGTGTGTGTATGAGGGTGTGTGTGTATGAGTGTGTGTGTGGTGTGTGGTGTGTGTGTGTGTAATGAGGGTGTGTGTGTGTGTAATGAGGGTGTGTGTGTGTGTGGGTGTGTGTGTGTGTGTGTGGTGTGTGTGTGTGTATGAGTGTGGTGTGTGTGTGTGTGTTAATGAGGTGTGTGTGTGTGTTATGAGGTGTGTGTGTTATGAGGGTGTGTGTGTGTGTGGGTGTGTGTGTGTTTAAGAGGGTGTGTGATGTGTGTGTAATGAGGGGTGTGTGTGTAGAGGGTGTGTGTGTAATGAGGGTGTGTGTGTGTGTGTTATGAGGGTGTGTGGTGTTAATGAGGTGTGTGTGTGTTAATGAGGGTTGTGTGTTAATGAGGGTGTGTGTGTGTATGAGGGTGTGTGTGTGTGTAATGAGGTGTGTGTGTTAATGAGGGTGTGTGTGTGTGTGTGTGTGTTAATGAGGGCGTGTGTGTGTGTTAATGAGGGGGTGTGTGTGTTAATGAGGGTGTGTGTGTGTTATGAGGGTGTGTGTGTTAATGAAGGTGTGTGAGTGTGTGTGTGTGTGTGTGTTACGGTGTGTGTGTGTGTGTGTGTGTGTGTGTGTGTGTGTATGAAGGTGTGTGTGTGTGTATGAGGTGTGTGTGTGTAGGTGTGTAGTGTTTAAAGGGGTGTGTGTGTTAATGAGGGTGTGTGTGTGTTAATGAGGGTGTGTGTGTTAATGAGGGGGTGGTGTGTGTTAATGAGGGTGTGTGTGTGTTAATGAAGGTGTGTGTGTGTGTGTGTGTGTGTGTGTGTGTGGTGTGTGTGTTAATGTGTGTGTGTGTGTGTGTTAATGAAGGTGTGTGTGTGTGTGTGTTAATGAGGGTGTGTGTGTGTTAATGAGGGGGTGTGTGTGTGTTCATGAGATGTGTGTGTGTGTTAATGAGGGTGTGTGTGTGTGTGTGTGTGTGTGTAATGAGGTGTGTGTGTGTGTGTGTGTGTGTGTTTGATGGTGTGTTGTGTGTGTGTGTGTGTGTGTGTGTGTGTGTAGGTGTGTTAATGAGGGTGTGTGCGTGTGTGTGTGTGTTAATGAGGGTGTGTGTGTGTTAATGAAGGTGTGTGTGTGTGTGTGTGTGTGTGAATGAGGGTGTGTGTGTGTGTTATGAGGTGTGTGTGTGTGTTAATGAGGTTGTGTGTGTGTGTGTTAATGAGGGGGTGTGTGTGTGTGTGTTTAATGAAGGTGTGTGTGTGTGTGTTAATGAGGGTGTGTGTGTTTAATGAGGGGTGTGTGTTGGTGTGTGGTGTGTGTGTTAATGAGGGTGTGTGTGTGTTAATGAGGGCGTGTGTGTGTTAATGAAGGTGTGTGTGTGTGTGTGTGGTGTGTGTGTGTTAATGAGGGTGTGTGTGTGTGTGTGTGTTAATGAAGGTGTTGTGTGTGTGTTATGAGGTGTGTGGTTATGAGGGTGTGTGTGTGTTAATGAGGGTGTGTTGTGTTATGAGGGTGTGTGTGTGTGTGTGTGTTAATGAGGTGTGTGTGTGTGTGTGTGTGGTGTGTGTGTGTGTGTGTTAATGAAGGTGTGTGTGTGTGTGTGTTATGAGGGTGTGTGTGTTAATGAGGGTGTGTGTGTGTGTATGTGTGTTAATGAAGGTGTGTGTGTGTGTGTGTGTGGTGTGTGTGTGTTAATGAGGGTGTGTGTGTGTGTGTGTGTTAATGAGGGGGTGTGTGTGTTATGAAGGTGTGTGTGTGTTAATGAAGGTGTGTGTGTGTGTGTGTGTGTTGTGTGTGTGTGTGTGTGTTAATGAGGGTGTTTGTGTTAATGAAGGTGTCTGTGTGTGTTAATGAGGGTGTGTGTGTGCGTGTGTGTGTGTTAATGAAGGTGTGTGTTAATGAGGTTGTGTGTGTGTGTTAATGAGGTTGTGTGTGTGTGTGTTTGTGTGTGTGTGTGTGTGTTAATGAGGGTGTGTGTGTGTTAATGAAGGTGTGTGTGTGTGTGTTAATGAAGGTGTGTGTTTGTGTTAATGAGGGTGTGTGTGTGTTAATGAGGGTGTGTGTGTTAATGAAGATGTGTGTGTGTTGTGTGTGTGTGTGTGTTAATGAAGATGTGTGTGTGTGTGTGTGTTAATGAGGGTGTGTGTGTGTTAATGAAGATGTGTGTGTTTGTGTGTGTGTGTTAATGAAGATATGTGTGTGTTAATGATTTATGTTAATAAAGGTTTATTGAACTCCCACCAGACGACCAGCAGGCAGATGGAGATGCGTCTCATTTGTCTCGTTCTCAGAAGGTCGTACGCCGTGAAGGTCGAGCGGCTCGAGTCCATCTCCTTCTTCATGTGGGAGTGCAGCACCTGCGGGTCACATGGTGCGGAGCTCAGCGTCTCATTGGACATCACAGGTCACACGGTGCCGAGCTCAGCGTCTCATTGGACATCACAGGTCACACGGTGCGGAGCTCAGCGTCTCATTGGACATCACAGGTCACACGGTGCCGAGCTCAGCGTCTCATTGGACATCACAGGTCACACGGTGCCGAGCTCAGCGTCTCATTGGACATCACAGGTCACACGGTGCGGAGCTCAGCGTCTCATTGGACATCACAGGTCACACGGTGCGGAGCTCAGCGTCTCATTGGACATCACAGGTCACACGGTGCCGAGCTCAGCGTCTCATTGGACATCACAGGTCACACGGTGCCGAGCTCAGCGTGTCATTGGACATCACAGGTCACACGGTGCCGAGGTCAGCGTCTCATTGGACATCACAGGTCACACGGTGCGGAGCTCAGCGTCTCATTGGACATCACAGGTCACACGGTGCGGAGCTCAGCGTCTCATTGGACATCACAGGTCACACGGTGCGGAGCTCAGCGTCTCATTGGACATCACAGGTCACACGGTGCGGAGCTCAGCGTCTCATTGGACATCACAGGTCACACGGTGCCGAGCTCAGCGTCTCATTGGACATCACAGGTCACACGGTGCCGAACTCAGCATCTCATTGGACATCACAGGTCACACGGTGCGGAGCTCAGCGTCTCATTGGACATCACATGTCACACGGTGCGGAGCTCAGCGTCTCATTGGACATCACAGGTCACACGGTGCCGAGCTCAGCGTCTCATTGGACATCACAGGTCACACGGTGCCGAGCTCAGCGTCTCATTGGACATCACGGCTCACACGGTGCCGAGCTCAGCTTCTCATTGGACATCACAGGTCACACGGTGCCGAGCTCAGCGTCTCATTGGACATCACGGGTCACACGGTGCCGAGCTCAGCGTCTCATTGGACATCACAGGTCACACGGTGCGGAGCTCAGCTTCTCATTGGACATCACAGGTCACACGGTGCGGAGCTCAGCGTCTCATTGGACATCACAGGTCACACGGTGCCGAACTCAGCTTCTCATTGGACATCACAGGTCACACGGTGCCGAGCTCAGCGTCTCATTGGACAGCAGACATCTCTAAGTGTATGAAAGACAGTTGACAGCTTACCTCCAGCGTTAACGTGTCCTCGATGTCTTTCTTCCCATTGACTCGAGCGACTCGGTGCAGAGACTTCAGAGCGTCTTCAGAACGACGATTCAGAACCAACCAGCGGGCCGACTCCGAGAACCACCTGACCAATCAGAGAGCAGAGGTACCTGACCAATCAGAGAGCAGAACCTCCTGAGCAATCAGAAAGCAGAACCATCTGACCAATCAGAGAGAAGAACCACCTGAACCAATCAGAGAGCAGAACCACCTGACCAAACAGAGAGCAGAACCTCCAGAGCAATCAGAGAGCAGAACCACCTGACCAATCAGAGAGCAGAACCACCTGACCAAACAGAGAGCAGAACCTCCTGATGCTTTTATTTTGAAAGGCACTGACCAGGCATAGGAGAAGAACAGGAACTGGGGCAGAGGCTTTTATTTTGAAAGGCACTGACCAGGCATAGGAGAAGAACAGGAACTGGGGCAGAGGCTTTTATTTTGAAAAGCACTGCCCAGGCATAGGAGAAGAACAGGAACTGGGGCAGAGGCTTTTATTTTGAAAGGCACTGCCCAGGCATAGGAGAAGAACAGGAACTGGGGCAGAGGCTTTTATTTTGAAAGGCACTGACCAGGCATAGGAGAAGAACAGGAACTGGGGCAGAGGCTTTTATTTTGAAAGGCACTGACCAGGCATAGGAGAAGAACAGGAACTGGGGCAGAGGCTTTTATTTTGAAAGGCACTGACCAGGCATAGGAGAAGAACAGGAACTGGGGCAGACACACCACCAGCTGAAGTTTCCTCCAGTCTCTCAGCCAATAGGCAAGCCCCGCCAGGATCATCTGACCAAAGGTGAAGAAGAAGGAAGTGAGAGTTCCAACCAGAGTCCTCTGTCTGGTGGGGATCCACTCTACCTCTGCAGACAGACAGGTGGTTAGAGAGACAGGTAGTTAGAGAGACAGGTGGTTAGGGACAGACAGGTGGTTAGAGAGAGACAGGTGGTTAGAGAGACAGGTAGTTAGAGAGACAGGTGGTTAGGGACAGACAGGTGGTTAGAGACAGACAGGTGGTTAGAGACAGACAGGTGGTTAGAGAGAGACAGGTGGTTAGAGAGACAGGTAGTTAGAGAGACAGGTGGTTAGGGACAGACAGGTGGTTCGAGAGACAGGTGGTTAGAGACAGACAGGTGGTTAGAGACAGACAGGTGGTTAGAGAGAGACAGGTGGTTAGAGAGAGACAGGTAATTAGAGAGACAGGTGGTTAGAGACAGACAGGTGGTTAGAGACAGACAGGTGGTTAGAAACAGACAGGTGGTTAGAGACAGACAGGTGGTTAGAGAGACAGGTGGTTAGAGAGACAGGTGGTTAGAGAGACAGGTGGTTAGAGACAGACAGGTGGTTAGAGAGACAGGTGGTTAGAGACAGACAGGTGGTTAGAGACAGACAGGTGGTTAGAGACAGACAGGTGGTTAGAGAGACAGGTGGTTAGAGAGACAGGTGGTTAGAGAGACAGGTAATTAGAGAGACAGGTGGTTAGAGAGACAGGTGGTTAGAGAGACAGGTGGTTAGAGACAGACAGGTAATTAGAGAGACAGGTGGTTAGAGAGACAGGTGGTTAGAGAGACAGGTGGTTAGAGACAGACAGGTGGTTAGAGAGACAGGTGGTTAGAGACAGACAGGTGGTTAGAGAGACAGGTGGTTAGAGACAGACAGGTGGTTAGAGAGACAGGTGGTTAGAGAGACAGACAGGTGGTTAGAGACAGACAGGCAGACCGACAGACAGACAGACAGACAGACAGACGTTCTGAATCAGCTGCAGCTTCCTCATAGATGTGTCAGTGAGACCTGTGAAGACACCTT